>PVKM010017306.1:0-26021 GCA_004027735.1 Carollia perspicillata
TAAAATAAGAGGATTAGCAATTTTATAGAAAAGTGATAAGTATAAGAAAGTGCTGGAAGCAGTTCTTTAAGATTAGCATAATAGTTTAATCCTATTTTTGTAAAGCAAATTCTAAATGGTTTCCATTCCAATGATACTGTCATTGAAAATGACCAAAATAACCAGGGGAGTTCTGAGAACTCCGGGAATCTGATGGTTCTGTAATTTAAAGGTGAACACTTTTAAAAGCGGTCTATAATTAGAAGCAGATTAGTTTTGTTTTCCGCTCTGATACCTTGGGCAAGTCATTTCACCCATGAAAGCCTCATTTTCTTTATCTCTAAGTATAAAATAATTACCACCATTTTGCTCTCCTTCAAGCTTTTGGTAAGGCTCAAAAGCAAAACAAAAAATGTAACAGAAACCCACCATCACAGGTGTTCCTGCATGTTTAAACATGAGCCCTTAATAAGACTCGATACTCTGCTAGGTTATAGGACAGGGCTACATGTGACACCAGTTATTGCAGTAGCAAAAGGATAAAATATTTTGTTCTTCGAATTATTTCAAACTAAAAGGTGGTCTTCTCTCTCAGTGTGAAGTTAATGAGTTTTTAGTATTTGCGAATGTGAAAAAAAAGTGCCCAAAAATTGGCTTTCTCCATGGCTCTCTTTGGGAACTCACAGTACAGTGTTTGATATTTTAGAATAATTTCAAACTGGACCTGTAGGTTGATCCTGCATTTGCAATTCCAAATGTTTGATCGGATAGGTCAAGATCTATGGCTTATTATACACATACACAGAGATTGATGCCTTAACTATCCATATGCACATATACATTATAGATAATTTGCTTATTTGTGCATCAGTGGTTTATTTCATGTATACACAGAAAGTGTTTCCCTGACAGACTTTAGCCCCTTGAGGTTAGGGACTCTGAGGGTCTTGCACATAGCTCTGTAGCTCCCTCAGGGTGTAGCTCAGCAAGCCCACCATTCGCAGTAGGCAGAGCCATGCAGGGACTCTTGGTCTCTCCTTTTACCTTCCTTTGACTGAGAACGTTGGCTGGTGTCCCTGAGTCTGGGCTGTGCTCTGAGGACTGTGGGTCCTTTCCTCTCTGAGTCCTCGAAGCTCAGGCTGGATGTTTCTCCTGACAACCTGGTCTATCTTTTCTCCTATCTCCTGGAAAAAGAAACCCTGTTCTCCAGAACTCTTGTCTCGCCCCAGTGTTAGGTGCCTTGTTATCTTTTTTCCTTCAGAAAGGATAATGAGAGACTGAATAACAAACGAACAATGGCCAAACCATACATAAAAATAGAACCTTGCCCCACAACCTGCACTGAACAGCTCGGAAAACCAACTCCTCATCTCCAGTAAATACCCCAGAAGCCAGCTTACTGTGAGTCAGATTTGCAGGAAGCCAGTGACAATCTGGGAAGCTAAATGGTAACTTATGTGTCCCCAAATTGGCCCAGACTTGGTTAGTAACTAACAGCTTCCCTAATTTTTGTTCCTGCTTCCAACATACCAGACAAAGCCCAGTCTGTTTATCACGTAAGATGCCACTTCTGGTAAGCACACTCACAGCTGCCCTCACCTCTGCCTCCAAACATGGGTGCTGAGGAAGCGTTTCTCTAGAAAGCCTTTCTCTTGTCTGCCAAAACACAGGTGATGGTGGCTGAGTCCCTTGCTCTGGCAGGCTCTGAATAAATAGCCTTTGCATTTCCATTTGGTCGCTCTTTGTTTATTTCCATAATGAGAAATGTCAGATGTTTTTCTTTACCTACTTGAAAAGGAAGAAATCTGATGAAAATACAGTAGGACCAGCAAGAGATTGCTCCTTTAATGCTACTGATCTCCTGAGAGATGTTATTAAAATTATTGCAAAGGGAGTTTACTGTGAGAGCATTAGACTCACTGTTGTATTTGCTCTGATCTCCTAACTTCAGCTCAGCACTAGGGGGACACCCCCAACCCCAGGTATCCTTTCTAAGGCAGAACATAATGCTACCCTGTCTTATCATCATAGTGTAACCTATAGGCATGTTTTGGCTAAGATTTAAGTAAGCTGATTTTATCTCTAAAAAAATCAGATACATAATTCCTAAAACAATTAACTATAACAAGCATGTTCTTATACAATTAAGTGAAATGTGGTATAGTTGTACTAAGGCGCCATTGTTATCAGTTCCTTCTAACTCCAATTTAATGCATAAACTTTACCTAGAATAGTCTTTGACCTCATGCATTTTCTTAATTTAGAGTCAGAACCTTTCAAGGCACATACACATCCCTGGGACTTTTGAAATGCCAATATCCTTGTTTTCTTAATGCCTTAACCTAATCTTGTGTGTGTTGATCTGAGTTCTAAGACTAATATGCATGGTTTCTGTCCACATGTTAAAAAGCATAACTCTTTCTGCCTTTTTCCTTGACTGTATTTTCTTTTGTGCCTATAAAATTCTTCCTACTTGTGCCTGTGTTGATGTGAATTTATTTCTGATCCCCTTCCAGCTGCTGTTTGCTTTCTTTGCTGGAGCGAGTTCTAAATTGAATCTGCATAAGTGTTGGAGGCTGAGAGTGTCCCCCCTAAATTCATATGTTGAAGCCCTTGTCCCCCCAGTTCCTCAGAATGTAACTCTATTTGGAGAAAGGGCCTCGGAAGAGATATTTCAATTAAAATGAAGCTGTTCCGGCGGGCCCCAATGCAGCCTGACTAGCGTCCTTATAAGAAGAGGAAATTTGGACACATAGAAGGGTGTGTGAGCACACAGAGGAAAGGGCGTGTGAGGACGTAGAAGATGGCCATCTGCAAGTCAAGGAGAGAGGATCAAAGGAAAGCAAACCCGCAGACACCTTGATCTTGGACTTCCATCCTCCAGAACTGTGGGACTACACATGTCTGTGGTTGGAGCCACCCAGTCTGTGGAATTTTGTTCTGGAAGCCCCAGCAAACTCAAACCATTCACTGGTGAATTACCTCACAACTCCCCTTTACTTTGCAATCTGCAATGCTTGCTACCTGCCTCAGCAAAAAATGTTTCTCTGAAAGGTCCTATTTTCCTACACAAGAGAATATATTTACAACTCCGTTACATGAATTTTGTTTGATTAGGACAAAATTAATGTGATTGTGTGTCACGCTTCAAGCATCATTATTGATTTTGTCCTCATCTGGGCACATCATGGAATCCGGTGTGTATCTACCAAGTGGTGCAAAGTGGATAGGCCAGGAGGTGAAAAGAAATTAGGCTGATAAATTTGTATATGAATCGATTAGCAGAGTTGGATTTAAAATGTGAAATAAATAGGATGTTGAGAATACATTTTCTCTGTACTGTCCACATCGTATGAAACTTTTGAAGACATGTTTGAAGGACTAGTAAAGGGTTTGCAGGCTAGTGAGATACTGTTTCTTTCTAAACTTTACTAGAAGGTTGGATTATATATTACAAGGGCCTTCTAGTGTAAGAGAAAAGAAGATAAACAGTCAAAAATAATCAGCTGTTAGGGAGGTATAGAAAATATGACTGAAGGATTAAGCAGAACTGAACACGTTCATTTAATATCTTCCACGTGAAACTTCACTTAAATGACAATAGAAGAATAGAAATGGTATAAACCTATAAACAAAATAAAACAGGATACAGACAATAACAAATGAGCAATGTCAACATGTTTTTTTTTTTTAAATGAAAAAGAGAAGTATCTGACTTGTCAGATCCAAGAAAGCTGAAACCAAAGTAACTGCAGAGGGGCTTCTAAAGAGCAGGAGTGTAAGTCACCTGTTTCTACAGCAACTGAAGAAAGTGCATGGCCTCAGAGAATACGCCTAGCAATACGGCAGGTCCTCCGACAACATGGTTTCATACTGCTGTAATGTTGATGAGGAAAAAAAATTGGTTCCAGACTAGAGCCACTGTCTGTGTAGGGTTTGTACGTTCTCCCCAGGCTTGTGTGGCTTTTCTCCAGGTCTTCCAGTTTCCTCCCACATCCCAGAGGGGTGTGTGTGTGAGATGAATGGGCTTGTCTCCATCGTCCCCATGGGAGTGAGTGAAGGTGTGAGTGGCCCTGCGGTGGGACAGCCTCCTGTCCAGGGTGGGTCCCACTTTGTGCCCTTAGCTGCCAGGACAAGCGCCAGTCACTGCAACCCTGACTTGGAGTCAGTGGGATGGAAAATCGCATCTTACTTGTTTGTGTTCATCCATCTTAAATGTATGTATAGCTCATGTTTACTTCAGTGTTTAACATTAGAAGTGTTTTGGGTCCTTATTTAGAAGTATGGTGATGTTTCTGTGACTACAAATATGTCTTAGGAACTTAACTCTTGTTGTCATCAGTTAGCCTAGGGTCAAATTGGTTTCCTTATACATCATCTCCTTTAAAGTGGCAGTTTCCAAAAACCATGGACAATGTTGATTGATCTACTGTACTGACAGTGTAGGGTGTGGCTGTACTGACAGTTTAGGGTGCAGTTTAGGGTGCACAGAGAAAGCACCAGCCTGATGACACACGCATGCAACAGTGAGGCCTGTCAGTCGTGGGCCCTGCCCTTTCACACAGAGCCTCCAATCACGGTCTCAGTTTTATAGGATAACAACCACGGATCATCAGGCATTGGACAGACCCTTTAACATGAGAAAAGATAAAGAACAAAACAAAAATAAGGCTGGCTGTAGTTTGGGAAGCACCAGAAAATGAGGGGAACAAAATGCAAATGATATCTCTAAACTGCTGAGAGCAATAAGAGAAGAAAGTGTATCCATGAAAAAAAGAATAGGGTATTATACCAAAAAAAAAAAATCCAGGCGGTGCTCTCAGAAATTAAAAAAGTGATTTTCAGAAATAAAAACTGAGTAGATTGAACAGCAGTACTGGAAGCTAAGTCAAGGAACTCTCTCAGAAGGAAAAACAAAAAGACAAAGATGCAGCCCTGGCTGGTGTAGCTCAGTGGATTGAGCACAGGCCTGTGAAGCAAAGTGTTGCCAGTTCGATTCCCAGTCAGGGCACAGGCCTGGGTTGCAGGCCAGGTCCCCAGTAGGGGACACATGAGAGGCAACCACACATTGATGTTTCTCTTCCACTTTTTCTCCTTCCCATCCCCTCTCTCTAAAAATAAATAAAAAAATATATTTTTAAAAAAGACAAAGATAGAAAATAGAAAATTTAGGAAAATTATAGGCTCAGTTTAACATGTCCAACATACAAACAAATAAAGTTCAGGAAAGAACGTGGGGTGGGAGGAAGGATGGACAAGACATTATTATAGAAGTAATATTAGATGGCCTAGAATTGAAAAAATGTGAATTTCCATATTGAAAGGACTGCTGAGTTTCCAGCATTTACACTAAGCCATAAAACTTCAGGAAACCAGAAATAAAAATATCTCAAAATATTCATCATTATCATCCTAGCTATACTTATATACAGCACACTTACTTTTAGCAGATTTAGTCTCAGAGACTCTTAAGGGAAATAGTAGCCTCTTACCCTGTTTATAGGTGAGGTATCTGAGGGAGTGAGTGGTTAAGGAACAGCTAATAAGATACAGAGTCAGGTTTTAAATCCAGGCTGTCTGGCTCCAGATTTTACTACACCCCTAAACACTGCACTATACTGACTTTTATAAAACTCTAGAGAGACCAAAACAGGGCGGGGGTTGCGGGGGGAAGGTGACAAACTTATCCGATTCCTCAACAGCAACACTGAAGTTATAATGCAATGGAGCAGTGCTTTCAAAATTCTAAAAAGAAATTATTTACTGCCTAGAATTCTGTACATGGCCAGACCTTCAATCAAATGTATGAATAGCTTCAGAAGTTTTTAGAAATTCAATTGTATCTGTGGTGCATTCTTTCTCAGGAACAAGTAGAATCCAATAGCTAGGGAGCCCGACCCCAGCAGAGGCCAAGGACAGCCGTCCAGCAAGCCCAGGCAGCAACCTGTTCAGACGAAGCAAGCAGATGGCTGCTGGAGGGCTCTCTGCAGAAAAGGAGAGAAAGAAAAGTAATAGCTTACGTGATGGTTTTGGCACAGGGGAGAACAGTGTCGAGATTTTCTAGCACCCCTTCTGTGCTGAAAGGATGAAACAAGGGTAAGTGCATTAGAAAGTTAAGCCAAAGAAAAGGGGGCAGAATTTAAATTTTAAAAAGTGCCGCATGTGAAATGAAGTGCAATATTGCAACTCAGGTAAGAATGATACCTCATGTCATAATATTGTAAACACTGAACGTGGATTTACCCAGATGTAGAAACGACGTGTGACTTTGTAGTGCACGATGGAGACGAGGGAAAAGAAAACAGGCTGCTAACTTGCTAAAGGAAATAGCTGGGGTTGAACTCAGGGTTGCGAAGGAGCTGCTGCTTCCGTTATAAGACCTGCAGTGATATTCGACTTTTTAAAAATAGGTATTTTTTGTGTGGTCGGGGGGTAGGACTTCTAGTGAAAACCAGAAAGCCTACTAGGACAAAAAGTGTATTTTTTAGTCGGATGAAAATAGTTAAATAAGAATTAGTTTGGCTTCAGTTTGCTTCTCTATGGACTTTCAACAAGAAATCAGTTTTAGGAGAAGGCTTTAAAAGTTGCCTTCAATCTAATTTAATGGTGAAGAGAAACACACACCATTCAAGTGGGATGAGCAGAATATTGGCAAAGCGAGGAGGGATCCCTGAACTGGAGGGCCGGTTTGGATGGAAGAGCTGGAGCGTGTTGTGGGACTAATGAGGCCTGAGACTCGGAAATCCATCTGTAGAGGACCGGAGTGCCAGATACGGCTGAGGTTTAACTCAACAGGCAAGCACTGATGGTGGCTTTAGGAAGCCCTGTGGCCCTGTAAAAACAATCAAAGCTCTGTTTGCTGAAGTCTGCATAGCCACGAGAAGAAATGTGATTTAGGAGCTGTTGTGTTCTGGGCCACCAACTCAAATGCCAACCCTATCAGTTTCTCTTTGCAGTTTCATGAAACAGATGAATTTAGAGTCAAGGAAGTAATTTTTCATATGAGACCCTTAAAAATATAGCCATTGCCGACTCTATGTGAGCCTTCAAGTTCCTGTTGGAATTTCCTAAATAATGGAAATCTTTGCCATGTCAGGAAAGTGAATAATATTACAATAGAGAAAATTCATAACCTCTTTCTCCCTCTCTCTCTCTCTCGTGCACACACACCCTGCATGTAATTAATCCCCTATAACTATGTGAATTTTATACAATGTGGTTTCTTGGTTTGTGTTTAAAAGTAACATTTCTAGGTCCCATCTCGGATTTCTCCCTAATGCCCATAAAAGAAACCTGCCTGTCTTTCCAGAGTTGAAAATCATCCCCTAGTGCGGTGGTGTTCAACCTTTTTCACCTCATGGCACACACAAACTAATTACTAAATTCTGCAGCACACAAAAAAATACATTTTTGCCGATCTGACAAAAAAAGGTATAGTTTCGATTCATTCACACCAGACAGCTATTGTTGTGTTGGCTATCATCATTTTTTTATTTGACAGTCTAAGAGGAAAGCGGTCAGCGCCCCTGACTTGTTAGTCAGGGGCATTGCATCTTTTAAACGTTCTTGTGGCGCACCAGTCGAAAATTGCTGTCCAAGCGCTGTCGGTAGAAAAAATGTCTGCATTGGCCATGTAGGAGATCATGATTGTCGTTATCTCTGTGTTGTTCATTGTTTCATCGGGTTTGATCAGTGTGCTTTTTTGGTTAGCTCAGCTGTCCCCAGCCGTCATGAGTGTGAGCTCTCTCAGACATGCACAGCGCCCAGTGGAGGGCGCTGTGTTCTCCCAGGACCACCTGCGCAAGGACCCGAGCCTAACCCGCGCCAGTGAGTCACTGCTCCCGAGCCGTGGGAGCCGTCAATCACTCTCCTGCCCCAAAGGGAGCAGGGGCCCCAGGGCGCACCGCAGCCTCACCCTCTCTCCTCCCATGGGTGCCTTAGGAACAATTTGTGGGAGCAGCGAGAGGCTGCAAAGCAGCTTCTGGCCAGGAGACTGGGAGGTGTTAGGCTCATTGGGCACTCCAAAGGTTATTCCATCATCCCTGAAGTGAATGAAATCTAATGCACTAGATTAACGATATGGATCCTTCAAAAGTCTATAACAAAGTATTGAACCTACAGGAGAAAAGGATGAGTGACAACCTTATAATGAAAATAATCTAGAAATCTGTGCAGTGCTTGGTTAGTATTAAACAGGTTCGTGACCTTATAGCAAAGGTGTTTCAAGTCGCGGACTGGAGAGACCCTTCTGCGGCAGTGTGCTCCTTGGAGTCTGTCATCGCCCCCGTGTGCTGTGTGTAACAACGGAGAGAAAACGCTTTTTAAAAACCATTACTGCTCATGGGAAGGTACTTCAGCCCCCCTTCCCTGGGAGGCACACCCTTCTCCTGGGAGGGGACAGGAGGCAGGAATGACATTTCACATATAAAAGCTTGCTTGCTCTTAAGTAGAATTTTAAAATTTTTATTTAGTAATGCAATTACTTTAACCTTTCCTTGAGGGCTTTGTGCCCTATTTTAGTAACAAAAGATCAGCTCCTTTCAAAGATGCCTCTAAAATTCACTTTCAAAAGAAGTGAAAGAAACTTCTCAAATACCAAGAGGGAGAGGAGGAAGAGCCTGCCTGTGAGGTGCCAGTAACCTCATTCGGAAAGTAATTATATGTGTTAGAAAGGTAATTCTCCACTCATCTGTGTGACAGTTTAACAAGAATCTAACAGATTTACCTTGCAACGTGAACAAGTTACACTAGCTGCAAGTTAAGTGCTGCTGGGGTGTGTGTTTTATAGCAGACGTGGATATCGGGGGCACCTTTTTTTCCCTTTCTGTGATCCTGGCATTCCTGAGAAAACCACCATATTCTGTCACTCCGAGGCCCTGCCAAAGCGAGGGCTTTTGAGTACCTTTATACTGAAATTAAATCTTCGACCTGCTGTTTACGACTTGCCTATGTGGGATGAAGGAATGCTGTAATTATTTAGGGACAGGTGACCAGCATAAAGCAAGGCGGCGATGGCAGCCGCCGTAGATCTGACACAGGCCAGTGGGCGGGTCTCCCCGAAATAGAAGTAGAACCTCAGTAAGTTTGGTGCAACCACCGTGGTAAACAGTATGGAGGTTTCTCAAAAATATTCAGAGCAGAACTGCTGTATGCCCCAGCAGTCCCGCTTTGGGGCACACGCCCAGAGGAAATGAAAATAGGACATCGAAGAGTTATCTGCACCCTGAGTTCGCTGCAGGACCATTCACAATAGCCAAGATACGGGCACAGCCTGCGTGTTCACCAGCGGATGAACGGGTTAAGATGATGGGACGCATTTATGAGAAAGGAGAAAATACTGCCATTCGTAATAACAGATGAGTGGGCCTAGAGGGCGTTACACTAAGTGAAATAAGCCAGAGAAAAACAAACACTGCATGGTATCACTTATATGCAGAATCTTTAAAAAAAAAATCAAACTCATGGAAACAGAGTAGAAAAGTGGTTGCCAGGGACTGGGGGTTGGGGGCACAGGGAGAGGATGTTAGAGGTACAAACCTTCAGCTATAAGATGAATTAATTCTGGAACTCTAATGTAAAACATGGTGACTGTAGTTGATAACACCATATTGAATAACTGAAATTTGCTAAAAACAGTTTGTGAATATGCGAAATGATGGATATATTAACCACGTGGAGTGCACTCCTTTCACGATGTATATGTATGTGAAATCACCACAATATATGCTGTAGACGTTTTGCAATTTTATGTCAATTATATCTCAATGAAGCTGAAATTTCAAAAAGAAATAAACCAATAGACTCAAAGAAATGAGGGGAAAGCAAGAATAAAATCAATATCCAATCTTAACATCTATCTCTTGCCTTAGAATATTTTAATAAACCTGTTTTCACACAATATAAGAAATATTCCCTCAGTCTGGCCGAAGTTGAAACTGCATTTTCATGCAGATCTCAGGGCATCTGTCTTCCATGGAGTCCTCTACCTGTGCCGTCTTCCTGGCACCGTACTGATTCTCTGGGAATTTAATTTTTTTTTTTTTTGCTGTTAATTCTATAATCTGTCAAATGCTCCAGTGGACACTTTTCTGGTGTCTTTGAAATTTAATTAATATTTACCATGCTGAATGGCATCAGTGTGAGGACCTGTGTTGAAAGGTGAAATGAAGTCCATGGTTTGTATTTCAGTCTGGAAGCCAGAGCATCACATGGCGCTTATTGTAGTGCACTAATAAGATGCTCAACCAGATCGGTACCCTTGTTAATTTGTGGTCTTTAAAACGAAAAGCAAAAAAACTTCAGGCAAACCAAAAACAAACTTGGGAGGGGATTATTCTCTGAGGATCCCAGGCATTATTGAAGTTTTTATGCTGCAAAAGCATTTAGTGCTGAAAAACATTTGGTTGGTTTTTTGCCTGTTTTTGCCTCCTGGACAAGACGTCTCAGAGGATGTTGAAATCAGCAGTCGAGATGAGAGCCGAGTTTCGTTACTTGACACTCAGACAAATGAAGAGCTGGGAGTCGTGATAAGATGTTCTACCTGGCATGTTTCCAGCCCAGTGAAACCAGAATCTTCCCTCTAGTCCTTAGAAAGAAACTGGAAGTTGATCCGCGATGAAGGTGTTGCCGTGATGGATAAAACCAAAGGCCTCTTCCTGCCTGAAGATGAAAACCTGAGGGAGAAGGGAGACTGGAGCCAGTTCACCCTGTGGCAGCAAGGTGAGCTCCTGACTTCCAGATTGTTCTCCGTGGCTGGTCATTTATCAGAAGTGGACCCTAGTCTGGTGACACTTTCCAGAGCCAGGGTTCCCCCATTTATAGGAAACTGCCCAGAAAACACTAGATTATCAAATTCCATTCATTGTTTTTCAAAACTACATGTGAACACTTATTTGTGTGTATACAAGTAAACAGATGTGTGCATGTGCATGTATACTCACATATGTATTTACATAAACATATATAATAGTATTTTGATTTTCCTGATCTTTTCTGTCAACTATGTTACAAAGAGTAACTCGACTGTGTTGGCCTAACTGCAAAGTCTACCATGTGCTCACTGGTGCCTTAGAAGGAGCTTCCCTGAGCCACATTACTCCTGTGAAGTAGAGATAATCTTGCAGGACAATATGATAGCATCCGGGTAAGAGTCCTTAGAGCTGATAAGACACCAGACTGACAAGACAATGGCTGGGACGTGAGCTCTTCCAGATCAGGTGGTAGTTCACGTTCCCTGAGCCACAAAGGCACATCGGGCTCCCCTATGTGTGTGTGTTCAATGAATTAATATATCAATCGACCCTTCAAATGAACAGCACTGAATTTCATCTTTAAATCTCTTTCTACTTCTGTTCTTGACAATTCAAGGTAGCCTGGGTTAACAATAGCTGTACAAAAAAGCAAATGCCCTTTGAGGCCTAAACACCATGCGTTGCACAGCTTTAGCACACAAAGTAAGTTGAGAGGAGGATAAATAGTTGGTTTATACTAAAGGATAAATAAGCACGATCATCTATCACAGTCAGGCTTTCAGAATTCTTTACATGTAAGAGAAAGAACTACTTCAGTGATATGTTTAAGGAAACATCCATCAGAAGAGAAAACACGTGATTTCAGGTGATACTGTCAGCTCTTTGCCAACAAGATTTTTTAAAATGGAGCAGTAAGGTCAAAATGTGAATAATGTGCTAGTTTTATCCACTCACATATCACTAAAGCGAGTCAACTGTATAGGCCTTAAGCATCGACCAGTTCATCTGATGCCTCAATTCCATGAACATTCTTGTACTTCATAGCAGTTATCGGGCTTTCTAGAACAATGCTTCAGAATAGCACGCATCCTGGCAGTACTTTCTGAAACTAGTCTCTGCTAAAAACAGGTGCCTAATAAATTTGAAACAGGCAAAGCAGAGGGCATATAAAAACATTAAGCAAGAAAGAAAATAATGAGACATTTCAGTTGGAGGCAACATTTTGACTAAGCTTATGTGTATTTTAAAACAATTTTTAATTGTGGTGCGTAACCTAAAATTTACCACCTCCATCTTATACACTGTAAGTGTATATTTGATAGTGCTAAGGATACTCATATGGTTGTGCAACCAGTCTTTGAAACTGTATCTTGCAAAACCGAAACTCTATACTTTTTAACAACTCCTCACTCTCCCTCCACTTAGCTCTTGGGAAACGCAATTCCACTTTCTGTTTCTGTGCATTTGGCCACTTTCGATACTTCCTGTCAGTGGAATCGTGCAGTATTGGTTGTTTTACTAATGGTCACATTTTGATTATACCTATTTTCCATGAATTATTTTTTCTTTCTCATTTTCTGTAATTAACATGTATCACTTTTGAAATAATAATTGAAAAGTCCAAGTCAGAACATGGACTTAGTAGTAAGACAGCTCTAAGTTTTTAAGCCTAGAAGGTCAATAGATTTCAAAGAATCATCAAAATTGATATAGACACCAGCAATTAACAATCAATTTTTAAAGAGAGGGCCCTTCTTAGCATTCCATGAATTATTAAGAGTTGTTTCTTACAATATTTTTGACTTTCGTGGTATCGTTAAATCCTTTTTCCAACTTAATGGAATTTGCACATTTTTGTTCGTAAGTTTGACAGGGTGATCTATTATGCTATTAAAAACCTCAGAAAACTCTCACTTTATCTAATTCCTGATTTTATATTTTTGTTCCTCCTGTTCCTTCTTAAACTGTTGACTGTTCTTTTAAACTTCTTAATTGGAACACCTTAATAAATGTATTTCATCCTCCCTTTTTTGTTAATAAAAGCCCTTAAGACTATGGACCGGTATCTGGATACAGTTTGGATGTATTCCATAAGCTCTAATGTATGCTGTCTCCACTTACATTCTTTCAAAAAAAGCAAAGATTGCATTTCTATCTTGATTTCCCTTTTGATCCAAAATAATTAGAAGTATGTGTGGGTGCATGTGTCAGAAGCATGCGTTTTTCACTGGGTTGCAGTTAATTAAGTAGAAATTAACTTCTGGTTTTATTTTGTCATGAAATAATATAAGTCACATAGTTCCTCTTCTAAGAAGTTTTCTTAAGGCTCTTTGTGGAGGGAAAAAAAAGGCTCTCCGTGGTCTTGTATTTGTGGTTCTGAGCTTCTGGGAGGAATCCAGTAATCACTTTCTGGAAACAAATTTACAGTTTAAAGGAATTTCTGAAGGCAGTTAACATCCCAGCTTGCACAGAAGCAGGATGGAATTGCTGAAGGGGGGGGCCCTCTCAGGCCAAGGCTCAGAGATGCAAGGAAGGATCCTGTGGAAGGTGCGGAAGATGTAGGGGAGGAAGGGCAGTTTCTTTAGCCACACTGAGAGCTCAGATCCAGACAAAGAAATAGATGAATATTCAACTTCGTTGTCTAGGGCGCTGCTAGAGTGTTGAAGGCCTTGAAGCTATGCCTGGAAGTTTTGTTTCTATCCAAGTGGTAAGTGCAAATTATAGTAGATCTCTAAATCATGTAATCAGGACTGAAGTAGATTTATTCCCATTTTAAGTGATCAACTTTTAAGAGTTGGGGAAAAAAGACAGGATCAATAATGTAAATAAAGATTTTTTCCCCATACATACGTTTGTAAATTGCTATGTGAATGTCATAGAACATCTATTTTGCTGAAATTTGTAAATTATCACCAACGGTGAACACTAAAATACGCAGTTGGCGAACATGCTACACACGTGCACTGGTTTTTCCTTGCAGAGTCTGTAGAAGATGGTGCTACCTGATCCCGGTGCCCTTTCTGCATGAGCTCAAGTTGAACTTCTGAATCCTTCCCAACACGGTGTTCTAAGTAGCCAGTTGATCAGAGTTGCCACACAAGATGAGCCTGTTGTCATCCTAGCAGTAGAACCTTGAACCTACTAAGAAAGATACAGCCCAAAGCCTTTAAAAATACAACTCCATGGATTTATCATAAAGCATATTCACATATAAATGAAACATGTGTTTGATTCTTTCAGATCAGCATGAGCAGTTAGATCTCTTTCTAGGGCCATTTTCCCAAAGAAACAAAGCTTAACACATGGGAGTTAGTTTCAACTTTGGGAGAAGCAATAAAACAACAGAGCCACGCTGTGTTCACCCGCTGGGCGGTTTCCTCTTCAGCTGAGCAGTTTGCTGCTCACAGCTGCCTCCTAACTCATCACGCCATGGAATGCTAACTTGTGCTTTAAAGCATAGGCTTTGGAGACCAGCAGTCCTGGGCTGGAGGGCTCGCGGCACCCTGGTTTGCTGTGTGGTGGAGCATTCCAGAGTCTCTGAGCCTCAGCTTGCTCATTTGAAAAACAGCAATGAAAATAGCGCCTCAAGTATGGGGTTGTGATGATCAATGGCTCTCAGGAAAGGTCCGACACACAGTTATTCAATAAGTGACAGTGATACTCTCTGTATTATATAGTAATCATATGTTATGTAATAATAACAGTAGTGGAGAGGCGGTCTTAGGTCATGGTTAGAATATGGACCACGGGTCCAGCTGGGCTGGAATTTCTGCTTTGCCACTTACTGTGCAGTGGCCCCTCTCCTGCAGAATGCAACACTAATAGTGCCTCCCTCATCAGGCGGTGCGCACATCGAATGGGTCATTCTAAGCATGGGGAGCGGTTGCTGGTGCCTGATGAGCACCACGGAGCTGTTGTTGCATTCTGCCCTCATGATCTCCTGTGAATAGTTAAAACAATCCGTGGCAATCCACAAATGTCAAGCATCTGCTAAAGAGCTGTCCTCCCCACCCCCCACAGAGAACCTGTTTACAGACTAGAAAAGATTTATGTGGCTAGAGGTGCTGTCTAATCCAGTCCTGACCTACTGGCAGATCTAAAGACACATTCATTAAGTTATCCATTCATTACCTATCATTCAGGTAAGACACACCTGTTCTCCAAGTAGCATGGGCTAAGTCCTCTCCGTTGTGCCCGTCAGAAGTCCCGCCATCTTTGGTGGCTCCATAAGCTACCAGGCTTCACTTAAGCACTGCCTGAACAGCTCAGAACCCAGAATCGGGGAGTCCTGCCAGGATGTCCCCGATCCTGCATGTGGGAAGGCAAGGAAAGTTAGGGCTTGAAAATGCTTTACAATGACTTATAAGGGACTCTATTTATTCAAACCGGCATTTTTATTTAACTCATTTAGGGCACTCCATGAATAACTAAAAAGAGCAACTAACAAATTACTCAATTAAGAGGTGAAAATAATACTTAGAAAAAGCTAACATAGATATAGAAGCTGTTTTCTAAAGCGTAGAGGTTCATTTGATTAAGGAGAATACCTTTACGTTGCATTTCTCATAACTCATTCTCAGTACATTATTGTCTAGGACACAACTAACACTCAGTAAGTGAAATTAAACTCAGCTGTAGACGTAGCATTCCTTTGTAGGAATCTTGAATAGAGAATTAAAATGTTCCTAACTTTAAAAAATTCTAATGTTTTACTCCTTTATGAGACCAAGAGATACTGTGCATTTCTGAGCACATCTTCCCTAAGGAATAGCAATTTTTGTAGATGATGAAGAAATTTGCATAGTCTAGGATGCCTAGACTATGTCCCAAAATCTATTTCTCACACAGTAACTCATAGAAAACATCATCTCTCAAAGACCTCAGGTCTTCATTTAAATCCTATTCTTTATCCACATGTAAAGGATGAGCTCTACAATGAAAAATACATTAAACTCCAGTTTTAAATGTTGTTTCAGTAACTCTTTGGTACAGTCCTGGAAATGCATTTTTAGGTTAGAAATAAAAGCTATTTTTTTCTTTGGTAGCAAGTGTGTTAGTTTACTGTGGCTGCTGTAACAAACTACCCCAACGTTGGTGGCTTAAAATAACACAAATTTACTATCTTTAAAGTTCTGCAGGTCAGCGGTCTACAGTGGGTCTCACCGAGCTCGAATCGAAATGTCATCAGGGCTGCATTCTTTCTAGAGCCGCCAGCTTGTAGAGTCTGCTCACATTCCTCGGCTTGGAGTCCCTTCCCATCGTCAGAGTCAGCCATGGCCAGTCCAGTCTTTCTCATTCCGTATCAGTCAGATCCTGACTCTTCTGCCTCTCTCTTCCATGTTTAAGAGCCCTTTTAGTTAATTTAGGATAATCTCTATATTTCATGGTTTGCTGATTAGAACTCTCAATGCCACCTGCAACCTTTGTTTCCCCTTTCTGTGCAGCATAACATGTCCATAGGTCCCTCAGCTTACAGTGTGGACATCCTTGGGAGGGAGCCATTATTCAGCTTGCCACAGTGGGGAAGAGAAGTATTCAACCCATGCCTTGTCCTCAGCCTGCGTCAAATAGTGCACCAGCGAGTGGCAAATTCTAGAGTCTTTGCTTTGCAAGTCATTATCTGCTGGAGCAAAACACATTGCCCTCTTGTGTGTATGCAAGTGTCCCCGGTCCTGCAGCGAGGGTAACAATGTAAATCACATTAGTCAAACAGAATGAGTTAATGCTTTACCGTAATTTGTTTCTAACAATGCTCTTCTCGTTTATCGTTCTAGGGAGAAAAAATGAGAATGCCTGTAAAGGAGCTCCTAAAACCTGTTCTTTACTAGACAAATTCCCCGAGACAACAGGATGCAGAAGAGGACAGGTATCTGGAGTGTTTTCTGTGCTGGGAAGAACACAATTGCTTATTAGCAACAAGGGAATGCTGATGATTACAAAGAAGTGTTTATTTCCTTTGGCCTAGCCAATGCCTCCTTTCTACTCCTTTCTCCTTTAATGAAACAATTTAATGTGGTTGATGTCAGAGTTGAGGGTGAAAAATGTTCAGTGTGTATAGCTTTGTGGAAAATGGGAGTACTTATTTTTAGTTCCTTCACAAAGAAGTAAGAGGGGAGTATTAATTTTGAGTCTTACAAAGGCTCTAATCCAAAATGACAGTAATTTGGTACTGTCACTTTAATTTAGCAATTCCCCCACACCTTGATAAATGGAAGAACGGTGTGTTATATATATTTTCTCTTTTTAAAAAATTTTATTTTAATTGTTGTTCAAGTACAGTTTTCTGTCTTTTACTCCCATCCCACCTACCCATCTTTCCCTACCTCCCTCCCACTTCCACCCCTGCCCCTAGTTTTTGTCCATGTGTCCTTTATACTTGTTCCTGTAAGCCCTTCCCCTTTTCCCCTGAAATTCCCTCCCCTCTCTGCTCTGGTCTCTGTCAGCCTGTTCTCCATTTCAGTGTCTTTGATTATATTTTGCCTGCTATATTTTTTGCACAGATCAAATATTCCATCATGCATCCAGGAACTCATGTGTGGCCGCACACGGGGCCCACGAATTGCAGGCTGCGAATGCACCTGGGCTTGGTGATTCCCAAAGAAGGCTGCAAGATCCGATGTGCCAACGAGACCAAGTATGTTTGCTTCCACTGTTGTCTCTTTTATGCATCACCTCTGAAAGGGATGTTCATTACAACAAAGCTTTGTTCATTTGGGTAGTTTCTCTTCCTTTGTATCTGATGTAGACTGAGGTGGGTGTTACTAATCTGAACTCTTCAGTCTTTGCCGCTTCTTTGTCCTTCCCGTTGGTCTGAAGACACTCACTCCCCAGTTCCAGGGCTGCCTTCTGCAGTGATTTCTCCCCAGAGCATGCACGCCTGATTGATGAGCCTTCTTGCTTCTCTTTCTAAATGAACAGACTTGAATCAGCTGACTTGTACTGAGCCCCACACATACGACACATTGTGCATATTGCATTACCACTTGAATTACTCAACAATCCAAAGAGTCCCCCTTCCTGAAGAAAACACCCCAGTGATATCGATGTTCTGTTCTAGAGAAGTCAGCGTGGTGCCATGGAAGAAGCTGGCTGCCTTGTTTAGATCCCAGCCCTGCCACGTAATTTCGTGTAACCGTGGTCCATTACTTACTTAATCCCCTCAAGCCTTAGCCATCTTGCTTATGAAACTGACAGTGATACTATCTGCTTTGCGGGATTGTTGTACAGATCAAATAAAATAATGCCAGCAAGGCATTAACCCAGATCCTAGCACGAGCAGGGATGTGAGTGTGAGGGCACTTCTCCCCATGCCTTTTCCCGTCCTAATCTTATTACTCCCTTCACCTGGAATTCCCATCCAAAATAAACCTATTCCTAAGATGCAGTTTAGTTTCACAAAAAGAAACCTCTCTCCTGACTGCCTAGAGTGTGCATAGTATATATTCTCAGTAGTTCTGTTCTTTATCTTCCATTGCTTTTTATTAATTAGTATATATTAGCCTAATCTTTATGAGTGGGCTGTCAGCTCCTGGAGAGCAGAAACTAAGTTGGTGGTCTTCTTATGCATTTCTTATGGTCCTTAGCAGAGGACTGATGGGCAGGAGGGAGTGTTAGTTGTTGGCAGATACCACTCTGCCCGGGCAGGGCACAGCAGCACCGGGTGCTGTGGGGGACTCAAAGAAGAATCAGATGGGGGGGGGGGGGGCTTTCCCTGCCAGGTGTGTCTAATGGGGAGATAACACAAGCTTGAATGTCATGAGTCATAAGAGAGGCACAGATAAAAATGCTACAGATGGGTCAATGGGCGGGTTGCTCATTTGCTGCTGATGTTTGGGAATCTTCGCTGTGGTGACTTTTAAAGACAGGAAGGATTTGGATATTGAAAGCTTGGAGAAAGAGGCATTTTAGGCTAAAAGAATAGCATCATTAAAGGCACAGAAGCCAAAAATTGCAGGCCACACAGGAGGAATATTGAGTGGCTTCAGCAGTCAAGAGTATAGGATGCTGTTAGAGGGTAAACTGATACACATTAAAATTTTCAAGAGTTTATTTAAGCAAATATCGATTCAAATCACGCAGCATCAAAACGGAGGTGGTCAGGAGTACTCTACTAAGAGATCCTAGGGGAAAGGTTTTTATAGAGAAGACACCGAAACAAAGGGAAGAAATTATTTGACTGGTTGTAGCACTGCGGTTGCCTTATCTGGGAAAGCCTGGTTGGCTGTTTGTGACTGGCTGTTCTTAAATTGCACTTTCTCAGATTCAAGTGCCCTAACTTGGGTTAGGTTCTAACTTAGGTTTTGGTTTGCTCGTGTAGGCTACCAACACACTGGAGCCCCCTCAGTCTAATGAGCTCCTTGTTTACATTGTTAACAGTACATATAGAAAAAGGTTGGAAAGTGAAAGAATGGATTAGAAGCTAAATCCAAGTGGTCTCTGATACCAAATGAATGGGATTGGTCCTTAGTTAGGAAGTGAGTCTGGAAGCCATGGGTGAACTCTATTGTATGGGGGCTGGGATGGGAAGAACAGTTAACAGACTGTCATAGTGGCCCACAGAGGAGAGCTAGAATTGGGATGCTGGAAAGAAACAGAAAGTAGACACCAGGTGCAGAAGATTTCATCAAGATTGACTAAAGTTAATCTTAAGTGTGTGCGGGACAAGGGCGGAGGAGGTCCAAGACGACTAGGCAGTTTCCATTTCAGTCTGTAGGAGGGTGTTGATACTTTAGCCAATAGTGAGAACTTGGAAGGCACAAGCCAAGGTCAGGGGACTGGATAGTGAATTAAGTGTTTATGTATATTTTATTTAAATTGCTATTGGAAAACAGTAGAAATATCCAGCAGTGGGCTGGCTATGGAGGCCTAGAGCTCAGGAGAGAAGTCAAGTCTAGCCATAAAGGCTTGAGACACAGACTTAGCAGGAAGTTCTAGAGGAAGCTTGAGAATTCATGAACACATTTACTTTTAGAAGACAGAAAGAGAAAGGAGAACCAAGGAGGAGATGGGGCAGCAGAGGGCAGGGTTGGTAGGACAAAGAGGAGGAATGACAGATGGCTGGATAGGAGAGGTTTCTTCCAAGGCGGAACAGGTCTTGTCGAGCCTTTGGGAACTCAGTTTGGGTCTGCACAGTCTCTTTGCCAAAGGGAAGAGGAGTTAGGGACATGGCAGGGGACCCAGGGAATGCACAGAGGAAGTGGAGGGATGCTGGGGAAGGCACAGACTGACAAGGCCAACTCCTTGGGGATCAGATATGAGCTGTGGGCAGTGAACATGGGAAAGGGCACTCGGTCTCTTTCCTAAGTACCACCTTAGGGCTGCAGACTTGTTTGCTCTCTCTGTCTCTGTCTGTTCTTCCCTTCCTTCTGCCCTGTATGTATTTGTTTATCTTAAAATCTGTCTGTAATGTCTACAGATACTTGGGGGGAAAGCATTAGATAAAAATCCACTTAGGAACAGGCAGGGACAAGGAAATGTGTGGAACTGATCCTGGTCACAAGAGGCCTGAGGTGGAGAGAAGCCCGGGTAGCAGGATGGGCGTGGCATTCTAGCAGGGCAGCAGGAGAACAGAGTAGGAAGTCTCGACAGGAGTTCAGAGAAGGTTCAAAGTGCAGAAGTGATGCTGGGAGACCTTCCAGCATCACAGCAAACACATGGTGACCATGCTTGACAAAGGAAACAACTGCCAGCCCCTCCCCTCACCTGCCAGAGGTAGGGAAGGATTTTGAGCCCAGCCTTGCAATTCATTTGTAGGGTGATTGTGAATGAGCATATTAGCTTGGCAGCCCCTCAGTTTCCACTGTGCTAAAGTGCAGCCTACTCCAGGTGACAGTAAATACCTGCTGATAACAATAATTCACAGATTTTGTGTTTGGCACAGTGATTATTAAAAGTATTTGCCACCCACCTACCTATGTTGGGCCAGGGAGGCAACTTTCTAGAGAATGAAATGCTTCCTGTTCTCCTGTCCTTGCAGAGCTGGTGGGCATCAGTGCCTTTGGGCCTGCTCACGATGGCTCTCAACATCCTCCTCTGTTAGGGCAGACAGGGAGCACGAGGGAGTCTCCCCCATGATCCAGGATGGTGCAGGGGGAGGTTCTTGCACTGAGCATGCCAATGGCTAGAGAGATGAATGGAGAGGGCCCCAGAAGCCAAAAGCTATCAGGATGATTGGATAGAGGGAGAAAGCTGTCCTCTTTCTATCCCTGTAAGAACCTCGGGTTTTAGCAGGGAAAGGAGATGGTCTTTGAGATGGGAGTCCACCGTTGACCAGGTTGGCACTTGAATGAACCTCTTCTCCTTTTGCACCAGCACCTGTCTCTCGAGTTTGGTTTTTGCCACCACGGACAGCGAAACCCGCCTTCTTCAGTTTCACCCCCACTTCCCTCCTGTTGTCCTTATTTCATGTTGTGTTAGATTCTCATCCTTAACAATCCTTAATTCAAGTGTGGTTGGGTCAGGCTAAGTACTTGATTACAAAAATGGTGGTTTTCATGAGAGAAATGTGTTAATTGAACTGGAGTTCTGTGTAGTGCCTATAGTGAAAATAGCTGGATAGCTGAAGAGTAGACAGTTTGTGAACTCATTTCAGACTGTCGTATCAAGTCTGGAAGTTCCCGTTGTTACTGTATCAGTGTGGAAAGGGAAGCACATATATGAAGGAGTTGGGCTTCCCTGTGCTGGGCGACCGGAAGCCATTTGTCAGAGCTTCACAACTTCCAAGAGTAGGTAGGTTATTTGCAGCAATTTGTGCCTGGTACAAATAATCACACTGCTATTTCTCCAGCACTGTGTGATTCCGGCTAGTGTACACATTTAATTATCCCATCACTGCAAAACTTAACACCGTCTTTTTATCTGAAGATGAGCTCACAGGTATGCAGCCTTTTACCACTCTAAGCAAAATGATCATTTAAAATTCACAGATGCTTTTTGGTTACAAAACTGATGCAGGTTCCTTGTCCATAATTTGTAAAACACAGAGAAGCACAGTCATAAAGGTAAATACTGATCTCAATACTGAACTAATTAAGATCTTAAAGTTCATTTCAACTGGAAAGACCTTTTCCCAAATAAGTTCACATTCACAGGTTCCATGTGGGCACACCTGTTTTTTTGGTAGGGGGAGGTTCGTCATTTAACCCACTGTAACATTGGAACTGAGGTTTGGTCTCAGTCAGTCTGGCTTGAAAGTCTGTGCTCCGACCTTCAACCTCATAACCTCACTATACAGCATGGGTGTCAAACTCATTTTCACCAGGGGCCACATCAGCCTCTCAGTTGCCTTCAAATGGCCGAATGTAATTTTAGGGCTATATAATTGTAACTAGTCTGTAACAGTTAAGCGAGAGCTCGGCTCTGCTGCCCGGGTAGAAACAAGGTGCCGGGCTGGATAAAACAAGGTGGAGGGCCGGGTTTAGCATGAGGGCCTTGTGTTTGCCACCTGTGCTTTACAAAGAATCTGGGGCTTTTTGTATTTTGTTGTTGTTGTTGTTGTTTACAAACTTAGGATCATGCTTTATCTGTAAGATGATCACCATGAATGCCAGCTTTCATTTCCAGACAACCAGGGTATCAAGGAGAGAAAGCAGCTGGGAGTCCCCAGTTTTAGGCCATTTGTGTCATTCCAGACAGTCCAGGCTTTGTGGTCTATAAGATGAGCTTATTAGCAACTTGATCCAGACCTGAATGAACTTGAGCCAGCAGATAAACATGCCAAGTGGGAATTGTTCCTCTCATGGATCGGCCAAGTCGCATGAACTTCAGATGGTCCCAGAAAGGAATTCTTTCTTCCAAGTTTCCAGGAGGGCCTCCCAGACCTTCTCCAACTGGGGCCTGGTAAAAAAAGAGTGACCGTGGAGTTCTCCTGGAGACTCGGCATTATCGCCTGTAAATCGCCAGCCTGAAATGTTAGACCAATATGTCGCCAAGAAAGCATGTGTTGTCATTAGTGTCAGCCACAGGCTGAACAACGAACTGGCAATAAGTCACTTAATTCCTTTCTATATTGTTGTAGAGGTAATGGCCTCTTCCTATATACGTCAAGTATTTTGTAACATCTTTTTATTAATCTCTCAATTTTCCAATTAGAAAGACTGTGTAGATGGCATGTGAGAATATGAACAATAAAAGAGAGACTTAATTTTTTAAACCCACCATGAATCATTCATAGATACTTGTTTTGTTTCCATGAAGTGTCTGAGGAGATAATCACATTATAGATGCTATGAAGTAACCAAATCGTTTAGAGCCAAATAGTTTAGCCCCTTTCATTTGTTTTCTAGTTTCCCTGGAATCATAATTTGTTTCACAAAAATATATCCATCTTCCATCTATAAGTCCACCATTCAAGTTTGCTCATCTGATATTAGAGGACAAAAAAATGGCATTTTTAGCTGGCTGTGTTTCTGGAAAGTTTGTTATCGAAGGTTAACATTTGGTTTTTTCTCTTTGAACAACTTTGTGAATTAAAAACATCAGTCAAGTTTTACCCCCTGTTCTGGTTAGCATGGTATGTTTACGGCCATTTACAGGCATAGGTACATGTCTACACCTCATTCCCACATTCGCAATGAATTGTGTCCAAATGTTCATTCGTCAAACTGATTGTTGAGAGGCTGGGAAGGTGGAATCCATTTTCCGATGGCAACATTAAACGATGTGGAGGTCCCTGAGCCAGCCCCCGAAAGCTTTTAACGCATGATCTTTATTAACAGGGCTCTGGAAACAGTGACTATTTATAATATTGTTTCTATGAGGAAAATGCATCCTGAGTTTTTACTTCAGATTTCAACATTTTGTATCTTCATAAAAGCAAATTAAGAGCACAGAAGTCACATGACCTGGGTTTAAATCCTGGCTTTCCTTCTAACTAAGTGCAAATTTAGACAAATTGCATAACCCCTCTGAGACTCTATTTTCTCATCTGTAAAATAAGAACAAGAGTGTGTCTCTGTGTGGTTTTGGTATGAAACTGTGTTTATAAAGTTCTGTGGAGCACATGCATTCAGTACTTTTGGGTCTTCATTGTTCTCTTGTCTGATTGCAGCAGACAAGGCACGTTTGTCCCTCACATTCCAGGGAGTGAGACCCGTCTCTCCTACAACACTGAAGGCGGTTCCAGTAACCTGGAGAGGGCACTCTGATGGGGACGAGGGTGGGGCTTTAAGGAGGTAGGAAGCTGAGCGTGGGCAGGGCCCAGTCTGGTGAAGAGGTGGCACCCATACAGATGGGGACTGTGATTTGATAGGCCTGCAGCTGGGTGGGAAGCTGGGGGAAGCTGGTGGGAAGTTTGTTATTAAAGGTTAACATTTGGTTTTTCTCACCCTGTTCCAGGGTGAGAAGGAAGAGGGCAGTGCAGCCCATCTCTGTGGCCCCCTGGGGTTTTCTCTCCTTCCCTTTCTTCATCTTCCTTTTCTGGCATTCATAGCTCTGTGACAAAGCCCTCTACTTCTGGGTAACTCAGCACCAAGAGGAGAAAGGCAAAAGCCACAGAGAGGCAGTAGGGGGTTGGACTATAGGGTGACACTGGATCCCAGGCCCACTTGGAGAGGAGGAGACTGCTGTGGCAGCCTGGCTGGGACGGGAGATATCCTGGGGGTGCATATCTACAGAGTCTGATCAAAGACAGTCTTTGTGAAGTTAGCCATCTTTTATTGAAATTAATATCTTGACATTACACAAAATAGCAACTACTATACCCATTTCTCTGAGGAAAGCTCATGAAATATGCCCTGTGAAATGTAATATGAAAACTGAAATCCTAACCAACAGCTTGGCTCAGAGAATTAGGAAAACTTTATTGCTGAGGGAAGCCTCAGAGTTCCTCTGGTTCATCTCTGTCACTGCGCAAATGGGGAAACTGAGGCCCCTGGGTGAAGTACTTTCTCACAGTCACATGGCTAGTTAGCAGCAAAAATACAGGATTCCTAGCTTCCAGAAAAATGCTTTCTCCAGAGAGATAGGTAGATAGGTAGGTAGGTAGGTAGATAAATAGGAAGAAAATGTGTGTGTGTGTGTGTGTGTGTGTGTGTGTGTGTATTTGTGTCTGTATGTATTACGAGGAGCAAGGAGCAGGAGAGGAGGAAGTAGTGTTAATGCAGCCCCACATTTCAATTCCACTATGTGCCAGAATTTCAATGGCTCAGAATTAATAAGAGCTGTGTTAGGTATCCTTATTGCTGAACTCTGTGACCCATGTTTGTATTCCACTCAGCCTGTTTAAATACCGCACAGGCCGCCTCAGCATAGCATTTATAGGCACTGCTATTCCCTAGCACTGTGATCTCGACCTAAAGGCTTGAGCTATAATGAAGCAACCCTGGTGACTTTCTGCTTCTTTCACAGATCATAATATCCTGGCAGACATCTCTCTCCTGGAAAATTAGAATCATGCCATTTGCCTACCTGAGAACCTTTTAGGAGGAATCACTGAGATGATAAGCTCTATAAAGTTTTTAGGTGAAAGGCTCTATAAGCACCTAGTATCACTCCTTAGCATTATTAATATTGATGATAATTCTATGACAGAATTACGCTTACTATGGATGTGCTGCCACCATTATATCATTATCATGAACTCTAATTATAATACTTTGAGAAATTGAGGAGTTATTTTATATTGCTTTGTCTCGTGGCTGTATATTCTCATATCTTTTTGCAAACCAGGAAGAGGTGTTCTTCTCATAAGGATGAGAAATTCTAGAAGTAAGCCACGGAGGATGTGCATTGCCCCACCTCTGACCCTGTTGTGCTGACCCCTCCAAGAAGGTGTTTCCCGAACCTTCAGGAAGACGCCTTCCAAAGGCCACTCTGAACATATTTTCTCCAGGGGGCCCTTCCCATGTCATCGTCTGAGGGTAATCTAATCATATTTGGTGGAGCTTTGCTCACAAAGCAAGTGGCCTCAAAACTATTTCTTTGCATTGCAGTGAGAGTCCTTGTTTTTTACTCAGAAGAGAACCAGGGTCCTTTGATATCCTTACATTCTGTCTGTTTCCCAGCAGCTGTTGCATCTCTCATTAACCCCAACTCATTTCAGTCTGCACGTCACTTGGATGGGGTTTTATTGTCCTTCCTTGGCCCTTCTTTGGTTAATTAGGATTCCAGTTTAGTCATCTAGTTCTGGCGGATGATTGAAAGACACAATTTTTTAAGGTTTCAGAAGGAATCGACATTTAAGAAATCTATATTAAGTAATTGAGTATCTTTGCTCTTTTGAGGAAAACGTACGGAAGAAAATGGAAGGGCAAGTAGACGCCTACGAGGACACACTTCCCCTTCGGGTTCATG
>PVKM010017307.1:0-26138 GCA_004027735.1 Carollia perspicillata
ATGACCCTAGGTCAAGCTCCCTCTCAAGACTGATTTGCTCATTTGTAACATCAGGATAATGATTGTGTTCTGGCTCATTGTAGATTAAACTGAGCATTTGAAAGCACCTGTCCAGGGATTTGGACAGATGGGAGTTTATGGGGAAACCTACCTGCTCCCTTGTTAAAACAGCATCCTGATTTTCAAAGGCAGTGAAGAGAATCCAGCAGGGATATTTGGTCTCACACCCCTACTCTTGTTCCCTAATTTACTTTCCACCCCACGCTACTCTCTTTAATCCTCTGGGGCAGGCCCATTGCAAGCTAAAGCCAAGATGTACATTTAACAAGACTTTGGTGCAGTCTGGAAATGGCTAAGGGAATCTGGCAAAGAGTAACATAGAGTTCCTTGATAGGGAGCTCTCAGAGGCCACAGCCCCTGCCCATCTTTGTTGGGTCCCTTTACGAAGTCTGGGAATCCTCAAGACCACCCTCAAGAGCAGTAACTTGCTGGAAAGACTCACAGAACTCACCAAAAGCTGTTATCCCCATGGTCACAGTGTGTCACAACGAACAGATCCCAATTAAACTCTGCCAAGGAAAGAGATATGGGACAGAGTCAAGGAAAGGTCAAAGCATGAAACTTCCAGTCGTCCTTTCCCAGTGGAATCATGGCGCGTGGTGACTCTTTCTGGCAACAGTGTGTGGCAATACACATAAGTATTGCCAACCAGGGAAGCTCACCTCAGCCTTGGTGTCTGGAGTTTTTATGGGGACTTGGTCATGTAGACATGGTTTACTGCCCATGGGGTTGACCTTTAGTCTCCAGCCCCTCTGGAGGTTGAGCTGATACCAAGTGGCCCAACCCCCTCCCCCACCAATCATTTTGTTGGACTATCCAGTGTAGCCCTATGTCCCCAGGTAAACAAAAACACTCTTATTGGGCAGGACATTCCAAGGACTTAGAGATCACCTCCCAGGAACCAAGGGCAAAGGCCAGACCTCTCTAGGGTAAGGTTAATCTTCCCTATACATCCTTTTGTTCTGCCTTCCTGTGTAACTCAGTGCCTTTCCCACCAACTGAGAGTTCGGCTAGACTTTACAACCCAAACCAAAGAAAGTGTGCCTGAGAAAGGAAACCATTCCCGTTTCCTGTCCCACGAAGATTGATCCCTCGCTTTGTCTACAAATGTGTGCCCCTAACAGGGAATCGCCACCAGAACTTGAGTTGACCATCACTCTCAGAAACGCACACACAATTGGTAGGGACTCATCTCTTTCCTGTTCTCATACTTATTTGAACATTCATTACAAGTCATTACTTACTCTGTTTTTAACCCAAGTTCGTAAGATTCCCTTCAAAGGCAATTAAAAAGGCCGTGGAAGGCTTACAGGTAGACTGAAGCTGAGACCCAGTACGTGTTACGGTCACTGAAACACCATTTGTTTCTGTGGTGCATCAGAGTTTACCAAGTCTGCACTCATTTCCACGTGATGACCGCCACGGCCCTGGAAGGCCTGGGAGGCAGGCTTTGTTTTCCTCATCTTAGGATAAGAAAATTGACACTCAGGGAGTCGATCATCTTGCCCAAAGTCACGTGGCTACCAAGTGAAGACATTTAAGTTTTTCATCCCAGTTCCAGTCCTGAGATGTACTTTCTACTGTGCAACTTGGAATCAAGTGTACCGATTCATCTGACCCTCAGTTTCTACCCCATGTTGACCAGCCTTTCCCAAAGTCACAGTTACTGAGCAGGAGAGCATGATCTATGTGTATTTTTAGATTTTGAACCCTGGGCCTATCTGGCACAAGAAGTTTGGTGTCATGGTTTGGAAAGCAGCAGCCCAGGTGATCTCCTGCCGTGGGAAGGAAGTGGGCCCCCGACCACCTTCCTCTAATACGACCCCGGAATGTTAAGTGGGCTTTCTCTTGCTTTCAGTTCTCACTGGGTATTTTTTAAAGATTTTGTTTATTTATTTTTAGAGAGAGGGGAAAGGGAAGGGGAAAGAGAGGGAGAGAGAATGTGTGGTTGCCTCTTGCGCACCCCCAACTGGGGACCTGGCTTGCAACCCAGGAACGTGCCCTGACTGGGAATTGAACCCTTTGGTACACAGACTGGCCCTTAATCCACTGAGCCACACCAGCCAGGGCTCACCGGGTATTTTTTTTTTCTTCCTTTAACACAGGTGCTTTTGGACTGGACAGAGGTTATGTGGGGAAATCCTTGAAAGGTATGGTGTGAATCTGAGGAAGAAATACATTGATCAAAATCCAATTTAAAAATATATTTCAGAGACTGAAATAATTTGCTAAATGAACAAAAGTACAAAAAATGTAGAATTGTTCCTGTAATTGTTCCAACAAACACATAAACACGTCTGACTGACAGCAAGACAGTGGCCACAGGTGGATCTAGTTAGAGCTTAAGTCTATGAAATCTCTATGAAACAGAGGTTTCAGTTTGCTAGGGAAACACTCATATTTCCTTCCAAAGAAATATGGCTGATGGGGAAGAAAAAGAAATAGCAGGAAAAATAGGAAGAGATCAGCATGGTTCACCTCCTCTTCAGGAAGAATTTGAGTCATAACTTCAGGTGCCCAGGATGAAACCCTCACAGCACAGATGCCTTCCTCACCATGAAAACAGAACTTTCTTGGGCTCCTGGGTCCATCAATAGGTGGCTTCTTGACTGAAGGCTTTCAGAATTTGGAGACTATTAGTAAAATAGTGGAATTAATTTTATTTGAGTGTGATAATCAAAATGAAATCAAATCCATGATTTTTATATGGTACTCACCATATGGTGAGTACCATTTTTATATGGTATTTTTTTTGGTACTCACCTTAGAGGAGAGCTAAAATTACTTTATAGCTTTTAAATATATTTTATGCTCATTGCATAGCAAATATGCTCCAAAATAAGTGAAAATCATTTCGTATTATATTCAGTGTATCTAATTTAGAAAACTAGCTATGAAGAAAAACTGCCCAAGGAATTATCACCAAGAAAAAAATAATGTTTTTCAGTACACCTGAAACTGATACAAAATAATATTGAATGTAAATTGTAATTGCAAAATAAAATTTAAAAAATAACATTCATGAAATACCATTTCATTTTTTCCACCATCTCTCTTTACAGAGTTGGGAAAGAATTCTGAGTATAATTCAAGTAACTGCTCCCTAAGCAGTTCTGAAAACCCATATGCCACGATTAAAGACCCACCTGTACTTATCCCCAAAAACTCAGAGTGTGGCTACGTGGAGATGAAGTCCCCAGCACGGCGAGACTCCCCGTATGCAGAGATCAATAGCTCCACTTCGGCCAACAAGAATGTCTATGAAGTTGGTAAGTTCTCCTAACCAAAGAAAGAACCTCTAGACTTAAAAAAAAAAAAAAAGCTTCAACGTCTTTGAAAATAAAATAGCATTTCACATAAATCTTATTACCAATAATGGCCCATATTTTTCATGTAAACTGTGTGTACTGTGGTCATAGTAATTGGTGTCAAATGAATTATTCAGGGTAACGCCATTTAGGACATTTAACGGAAGGTTTTCTTATCTCCCATGGTCATCCAGCCTTTCTTTTGCAGCCGTAGTGAGTATTTTAGCCCGCATGTGGGCTAGTATGTGCACCGTATCAGTTAATATGTCAACTTAGCCAAACAAGTGGTTCCACAGATTAAACAGGTGTTTCCAATTCCTGGCTGCATTCATTATACTCATATAATGCTTTTGGCAGGATTGAAGCAATTTAGTTTTAAATTTGTCTAATATACCAGTAAGAATCTAAGATGTGAATCTGATACAACTGAATAAGAATTCAATTTAAAATTAAGATATTTTGATTGCTCCTTGCAAGTAACAATTTGGGAAAAGTTGAAATATATCAGAGCTATCAGTGACTGGATAATAGGGCTATATATATTTTAATTTTTGTTACTCTCTATCTCAGTATCAGTATTTATGATTTAAATTTTAAAAAATTCTCTGCTACTTGTAAATGAAGTGGCTATTTTAATCTAGTAGCTAGTAATTCATTTTATGCTATAGACATGTCACTGAAGACATATAACTATTTTAAAAGTATTAAGACAGCTTTTTAAAATGGAAGGCATAGGAAACTAAATGTTATAGAAAAGTCAACTGTCCCGTAAACTCACCACAGTAAGTATGGACCAGGACTGAGAGCCTGAGTTTTAACATTATAAATTTGTGTTTCCTGAATTGAGATAACCTCTAAGGATCTCAGTCTTATACGTAGAGTAAGAGCTTTGCACTAGATGGTTTCCAGGGTTTTTCAGACAGCGGTTCATATCCAGAGTTTCTGTATATTCCTTTGATGTCCTCATCTCAGCCATACCCAATGGTATTTGTATCCCAACCAATGGCCTTTGTTCCGAACACCATTTGTGGGCACCAGCGAGTCTGCTCACAACAGAGTAGTGATTACTTTTAAAAGGATAATTTGTTGTTAAAATATTTTCTTACATTTTTGTAAGAAACTCCTCCTGTATGTTTGATATTTGCAAGCAATGCCATAGTCTATTTATTAAATGTTTTAAATTGCTGATAAATTAATGTGTTCCTGGCCGTCACAGAACCTACAGTGAGTGTTGTCCAAGGAATATTCAGCAATAATGGGCATCTCATCCAGGATCCATATGATCTTCCAAAGAACAGTCACATCCCTTGCCACTACGACCTGCTGCCAGTCCGAGACAGTTCATCCTCCCCCGTGCAAGAAGATGCAGGCGGCGGCGGCAGCAGCAGCAGCAGCAGCAGCAGCAGCAGCAGCAGCAGCAGCAGCAGCAGGGAATGACACCAGAGGACCACTCGGTAGCCACTGGACCTCTTTCCAGAGCTGCAGTTCAGTTCTTCTCCATCCTCAAGTTTGCCACCTTATGTGAATGTTAATCCACTTGGTAGGCAATTGCTGGACATAAACCAGAAAGCTCAAAACTGAGGCTGACCGATTATAGGGCCTTTCGTACAGATGGCTTGGAAGGAGATGTCAGTGTGATTTTTCCATTCTTGTTAGTTTAGAACTGCACCCACTGTAAAATCTTGTCTGTGAGCATGAATTGCAGAACTCCTTCAAAGACGTGGGTTGCAGTGGACACTGGTACTATTGCTTGAATACTAAAGTTAAAGTGTTTTCTTTCTCATTTGCATTGTAGATCTGTACCTAGGATTGTGCAGTTTACCACAAAATTTAGTGTGAATCACTAAACATGTAGGAGAAATGGGCATATTATCGAGTCCCAATTATTTGTTTATTTCTTCTCATCTGGACTCAGAGTTGTAGGGATAATATAAACCCAGAAGGAAAAATTCTCTCAAGTGGCATAACTGGATAGACTGAATGAACTCTAGATGTGGATAGGAAGTTTAAATATGAACACTTTAGACTTTTTTTTAGAATGAAGAATGTACAATTAGATTATTTTAGAAATACAGGAATTTTGATAGGAATCAATATGTGCCAAACAGAGGTGATTTTTCTCTCTGTTTGACCATTGGCCCACGTTAGATCCATGCCGTTATTCTGATCACTGTCCCCATCATACACACCACCTGAGACCCATAGCATATCAGTAATTGTCTCATAAATATGGAAATGAAATAATTTTATTTTTGACGGGCTGGACTGAATAAATGTATAATGATTGGAGAAAGTTGTAAATTTTAAGTGTAAGGAGACACCTAAGTTTTATAAGCCCTTTGTAATACGTGCTGTAATATAGAATTAGCAGAAAGTTTTTATTAATTTTCCCCTAGAAGTGACTGAAATATTTTTATGCATATTTGAGAAAAGGGCACTTTTCTTTTATTAATTGTTGATTTAGAGAAAGTATGCTTAAGCTGGTCTTTTGCATTGCTAATATGACATGTACCCCATTTTTCTTTAATTTGTACTTTCATTTTTAAGTTGTATATTCTATGTTTTGTAGTGTTTGAATTGTTAATGAAAAATATTATATGTTTGTTGTTTCTTTTATTATTGCCACTTATCTTTTTGCTTGATAAAAATGCATTTTTTTTTCTTTTGGAGGGAGGAGATGGACATTCATAAATCAAATATATTATAATTGGTCCTTACTAAAATAGTACAGAAAGCACAGGTGAATGACATAATTGAAATAGAAAAGCTTTTTAGTATTCCAAAATGGAGTTCTTTGATCTGTGGGGTCTGAGTCTTGGTTAAACCAAGGAGGAGGGGAGTAGGAAGCTACTGTTACTGAGTACCACAAACTGAGTGCCTCAAACTGAAAATATGATCACCTTCATTAGGGTCATCATGCGATTGGTCATCCAAACTGGGACACTTTTGAGAGTAAACGAGGGTATTGTAATAGTTATCCTGCAGTGGGCTTTAATCTGGACTGCTCCAGGAAGACCAGAACAAATGCTCATCTTGTGCATACGTACCAGGCACTAACATTTTCACTGCAGGTCAGTTGTCTCATGAGAACGACGGTGTGAGGGCTGAAAGACAAAGCAACATCCTAAGAAAACAGTGGTCCTCAATCTTTTAAAGACACCCTGTGTGGTGTCCTGTCTCAGTAAGTCAATTAAAAATACATATTGTACACCCATTCTGCTGGTAGTATGGCACTGTCCCTGCCAGTTACCAAGTGGGGATGTCCAGTGACTTCATGTCACACACGTGCACCTGCGATGGTGGTTTGGTCAGGTGGATGACAGAACAAACACTGAGAGCATTCACTCCTTTGACGTCTATTTCACTTAGGGAGCCCCAAAGTTAATTCAGAAAATGTGGAATGGCCTGGAACACACCTTAGAAATAATTGATGTATTCCAACAGTTAACCACTGCCTGACTCTTCCTCCACAATAGAGGGTAGGCATCTGATGGAGGCACTTGTTAGTCAATAGTTATAAACAGTCCTATTTGGTAAGAAAAAATGACGTTTTCCCTCTTTATTTAAGGATCATCTCTTCAGATTTCCATGGTAAATTTGTTTCCCCATTATTCCCTAGAGATAAGTAAAAGAAAAAAATCCCTCCTATTTCTTTTTTCATTCTACTACAAGAAGGAAAAGCGGGAGGGAGGGAGGGAGGGAGGGAAGGAAGGAAAGGCAACAGCAAGTTAAGTAAAAACCCTGAGCAGCAGATACAGACTCCCAAATGGCACCACCGCCCCTTCCTGAGCAAGGGGTTCTTACTGATTGGGGTTCACTCAGGACTTTTCAAGCATCAGAACACAGCATTTCGGATGTTGTAAAACTACATGTTATGTTTGGAGAGATCTAGTTGAGAAGTCAAAATTTTCTAGATATTCTGATATACTACTAGGTCTGTCCAGAAAAAAGTCCAGCCATCGTTAATACAATGAGAAATGTTTGCATGACATTGATGTTACCTGGCAGCCGAGGAGAGTGGACTGGAATGCACATGTGTGAACAACTAGAGATCTAGTTGAGAAGTCAAAATTTTCTAGATATTCTGATATACTACTAGGTCTGTCCAGAAAAAAGTCCAGCCATCGTTAATACAATGAGAAATGTTTGCATGACATTGATGTAACCTGGCAGCCGAGGAGAGTGGACTGGAATGCACATGTGTGAACTGGAATGCACATGTGTGAACTTCACTCTACTAGTCAGTGGGGGGCGTAGACGCTGTTGAGTGAGCTTGTGTACTGTGTGGCCATCGCATTCAAAAGAACTGAGTGAGTAGAGTGACAAATCTGCATCAACTTTTGCACTAAGCTTGAACATTCCTCCATGGAAACTATTTAGATGACTCAGAAGGCTTTCAGGGACAACGCAATGAGTGCGGCACAGATAAAAGTGTAGCACAAGTGTTTCAAAGATGGTCAAGGAATCTGTTGAAAGTGATCCATGTACTGAAAGGCCTACAACAGGCAGAACACCTGAGAATGTTGACTGTGTATGGGCTGCAATCAACAAAGATCAGTGACTGACAGTGTGAGAACTAGAAGCTGACCTGGGGACTCCAAAAACTACCGTCTGAGATTTTGACACAGGATCTTGGCAGGAAGTGTGTTGTGGCAAAATTCATTCCATGGCTTCTGCTGTCAGAGCAGAAGGAACAACGAAGGAACATGGTGCTGCAGTTGTTAACGACTAGATTCAAACCACTACCAATGGACCAGATTTCCTCAAGAAGGTCGTAACTGGAGATGAATTGTGGGTCTACAGCTATGATGCAGAAACCAAGGCCCAGTTGTTTCAATGCAAATCACCTGGTTCTCCACATCCAAAGAAGGCACAGCAAAGTCACAGCAAGATCAAAACCATGTTAACTGTGTTTTTTGACTGGGAAGGTGTTGTCCACCATGAGGACACCCCTCCAGGCCAAACAATTAATAAGGAGTACTACCTCCATGTTCTTCGTTGGTTAAGAGATGTAATAAGCCAAAAAACAGCTGTAGCTATGGGCAAATGGTGATTGGCAGCTTCATCACAACAGCATACCCAGCAGAGTGTTTTTGGGAAACAGCAAATCACCTAGGTGAGTCAGCCTCGCTACAGCCTAGATTTGGCACCCTACGACTTCTGGCTTTTTCCCAAAGTAAAATCACCTTTGAAAGGGAAGAGATTTCAGAATGTCAATGAGATTCAGGAGAATACAAAAGGGTAGCTGATGGTGATTGGGCAAACTGTGAGGTCCCAAGGTGCCTACTTTGAAGGGGACTGAGGCGTCCTTGTCCTATGTACAATGTTTCTTGTGTCTTGTATCTTCCTCAATAAATTTCTCAATTTTTCATATTACATGGCTGGATACCTTCTGGACAGACCTGTAGAGTTGGTTAAAGAAAGAAATACTTTGGTCAGAATGAGAATTAAAGAACAGTAAAAAGGACCTGGCAAGTTTCCTCCCTGACATTATGATCTCTAGGAATTGTTCCAAATACACCAAACATACTTTGATAATGATACAATTCTTCATAAGCAGTGAGTCTATTCTCATGATTTTTGAGCCCCTATTAATTTGGGGTCCTAAAAATAACTTGTTATGTCCTACAGTGCTCAAAGCAGTGAGTGGTCTTGGTGTTGCCTGGCCTAAGCCATCCGTGTAGGAGCGTTTACAAAATCACCGTTCTTCCCCTAGTGGTTGATGTTTCAGAAAACATGCTAAACTGGTATTTGTATTTATATATAAACACATCAGAACTGGCCCAAATGATAGCTCACAGGTTTGCTTTAATTGGAGAATGTTATTTTTAGTTAATTATATGATAAGGAATATTTCGTAATTGTTTACCATGCTTGATATAAATTCCTCTCCCATGGTATAAGAGTAATGTTAACAGAGAGTTTAAAGTGCTTAGCACTATCTCTATGAAAAATTATGTTCATAAATTTTAGGGAAACCAAAATAGAAGTTTATAATGCACTGTTATAACCTGTTCCAACCAAATCTGTTAACATAATGATTCTGTGTTATGAGAAATGCAGACAACTTTATGAAGATATGATCAACTTGACTCCAAAAAGCCACAGTAGTAGTTAAATTATTGGGATTTTAAAACCATAAACATTGCAAAAACTCACAAAAGTATCACTTTATCATTTAGAATTCATGTTGGTATTAGACGTATGCTTACCCTTAAAATAAGATTAAGTCATAAAAAATGAGTTTTAAGGTTATGTTTTTAAGTCAATAAGTGAACTATTATTTACACATTATTTTAAATTATTTACTTATGAAATAAGTGTACTTTTGCTGAAATGATATTGAAATTATTTACAAAACAGTGCCCAAAACTTAACATAGGGGTTGATATATTTCATAGTTAGTTATAATTTTTAGTTTTTAGAGAAATGATCACCAAAAATGACAAATTTAAGGGCTGTAATTTATATTAGAGCTGGCTTACATTTGGAGCTATATAATATATTTAATGTAGATTTTTATAATTTAAAAACTATTTTGATTACTTCATAAGAATAATCAATCCTATTCTTTTAAATAATGCTTTCAAAACATTAACTGGTACTGCATAAATTGTTAATTAAACCCAGCATGATGTAGTGATTTAAGATCTGCACACTAATAATTGACAAATATTAGCTATAAAAGAAACATATTTATAAACCAGATACATATTGATTGCAATTTTAAATATAATTTTTTGAAAACTGACAGTAAAATCTTAGATAAATGAGTTTTGTTTAATCATTTAAAAATTGTCTCTTAAAAGCTCTTTCTGTAAATGTAAAGACTATTTTATACCTTGTAGCAGGCGCTAGTATCTTTAATCTTGAGATATCTTTAAATAAAAATCCAGCTCAACTCAAGGTCAATTCATCACTTCCCGAAGTCCATGTAGGGTGAGCCTCTCCTTCGATTTCTCTACTGCAAGCCCCAGTTCTGATAATACAGGTTCACAACCGTATTGCTTATTGCCATCAGCAAAATAAGCCACAAAACTATCTGTGTGCTCATCAGAGTCCATTTCTACATCACCTGGAATCGTGCAGCTTTCAGAACTTCAAGGGGCTGTGACTTTCCTGCCATCTCATAACCCACTCCACATACAGGACTGGTAGAATAGACTTGGCGAAGTGGATTGATTTCCTCAACTAATGCTTGTAGTTTTGCCACATGGTCTACTTTAAAGTGAAGGACATATCCTCTACTGTGCTGAGAGCTTCAGTGATAAGAGCTAAACCAAGTTTTGAATCTCTAAACTTTATTGGAGGAATTTGCAGATATGATATACTGACGTTAAAACTCATTCATATTTGCATGCCACGCGATCCTCGCATTGGTAATAAAAAGGGTTCATAAATTTCCATGATCACTGAATAAATTCCATGCTCCACTGACTTTATAATATACATGTTCTTCTGATATTAATTTTAGTTGCTTATTTTGAATTAGTGCACTTCTATATTTAAAATCACAATACCTGTTAGAAGTTCCACATGCTCTGTGTACTGCAGTCACAGACGTAAAAGTCTAGAACTTCCAGGAACCAAATTTGCAGACATAAACTCAAAACAAGTGCTATTTCACTTTGTTAGTATATAAAGAGCTTCAGTTTGTCCTTGTAATTCTGAGTTATCAGCCCAGGTTGCAATATTCAATATAAGGTTGTAACCAATAGAAAGATTGACTCTGGGTAATGCCAAAGAGTGCCAGCGAATTCTTAAATTGGTTACTAGGAGTCTACCTGTGTTCCCATCATTTCCTTTCGTTCTTCAACTGAATCTAAACAGTGAGAAGTTCTCCAGGCCTTGTTGTCATTTGTGGTGTGGACATGTCACAATGGACACTCCGGTTCCCCCAAAGCACTTCCAGCTCCGACGTGGCCACTGAGGTCTGTGCTGTGCCCTCTCCACAGAGGGTGAACTGAGGTCAAGTTTTTTTAAATAATGAATTTTCTATCTCTGGGTAATGCCTTTATCATTCGAAATAAATACAAAGGCTTTATGTTGTGGAAGAGTATATAGATACGAAAGTGTGAATCACACGCTGTGGAAGGGCACTTGTTCATCAACTGAAGATGGACGGCAAACTGCCCTTTAGGGTCTGCTTGAAATTGACGTTCCAACACTGGGTCTGCTTATTCAAGTTTAGTATTAGTCCAGGCTTCATTTTGATATGAACAAATAATATTTTAAAAAGAAAAAAATTAAAATACATTAAGTTTTCTTGATTATAGCAAAGAGAAAAATGCTTTTGGTGTTCAAATATCTTATTTCCAAAGATAAGAAGCTTTCATCAGTATTAGCCTACATTGTCATTTATATCATCAATTATAGATTAATGCAATAAATTTTTAATAAAAAATTTTATATAGTGTTTATTTCCATGTTTCATTCTATTATTAATTAAATGGAAGAAATAACTATGATCCTACTGGAAAAAATTATTGTTTTTTCCTTATGTGTGGCTCCATAGCGCTTTATATATACATTAGAGAGCAATTATATTTTATTATATTTAATTGCTTGTGTATCTCCTTTCCCTTCAGACTTCTTGTTCTTTAAGGACAGAGGCAACATTTTATTCATATTTGGATCCCTGGAGCCCAGGTTAGTGGCTGATAGTTAGGTCTTCTGTACACAGTTTTGGGTTATCTTATGTGCATTTGCTTTCTAAATCTCAGTAGCCTATTAGTGTTTTCTTTTATAGTTAAAACATTTTTTAAACATTCACTTTATAGCACAGTGTTCTAGCTATCAAACATGAATGAAACATTGACTCTTCTCTCAGCAACTGTTTATTGACCGAGAGCCTGAGTGGCAGGCACAGTTGAGGAGGCAGAGAAACAGAAGACATGGGCTATTTTCAAGTAGATCGTTATTATTATTTATTAGAGAAATAAAGCATCTTACTAGGTGTGTGAGTTTTGTTAGTTAGTTGACTTCTCAGGGCCTTGGTTTCTGTATTCTATTATGCTGGAAATAATGGCACCTATTTCAAGGGGTTTTGTGAGAATTTAATAACTCAATACACACAAAACGCATCAGTGCCTGATGTGGTAGATAGCTGGTAAATGTTAGCTATGTAACTCTTATGAAAAATTAGCTAATAATATGACCCATTTTGCAATAACCAGATGAGTTATGAGGCTGGTAAATCAGAAGTGAGCATTAAATGAATATTATAAAACCTACACTTCCATGTGACCATATCATCATCTATTTTTGTGCTATAAAAATTCTATACATATTTTATTTCCAGAGTAGCAATTTAGGAAAACAATAATAATATGATTTCATCTTCCAGGAATATGTTATCTTCCTAAGAATCGTGAATGTTTTTAAAATGTTGGGATGTGGGACTCTGGGAAGAGGGGGGCCTGGCCTTGCATTCCCATCTGGGCCAATACAGCTGTCCAGAAAATGTCAAAGGCTGACCTTGGCAACCTGGAGAGGTTCCACACACAGACAACAAGTCCTTGAAAGAAGGTGCAGGCAGGGGCAAAATGTAAAAGGGAGTTGCTGGGGGCACTGTGGAGAGGGGTTATGGGGAGAGCCAGCCAACTTGGGAGAGGCACAGAGTCAGAGAAAGGGGAGACTGTCTCTGTTGTTTGCTTTTGCAGTAAAGAGAGAGGCTGACTGTCCCTTGCAGGATGGCATCTCAGAAGGGGTAGTTTCCATGTTGGGCTACGATCAGACTTTCCCTATTTGGACTCGTTATACTGAGAGACCTCTGCCGCTTACATGAGTGAAGGGGAGATGGGGACCACTGTCTCCCCACTGCAGGAAAAATCCCTACTCTCACTGTCAATACATAAGAAAGAACCAGAGAGATCCACAGAAGTGCTGAAAACCGGCATGAATTGGCAGAGAAAGATCACAAACCACTTGAGGGTAACAGCAGCTCAGGTAGAAGGAAAAGCGAAATTTGAAAACTACAATAAACCTCTATCATGGAGTGGGAAGAGGAAGAAAACCTAGATAAAATATGATTAAAACTCTTTGAGGGATATAATTAGGGCCAGGGAAAGTTTCCTGGAACTGAAACACAATGATTTCCCAATTTGAAAAACACTGATAGAGGAAAGCGGAAACAAAATGAGTCTGGTAACTGCCGAGACTGAATTCTTGTATTGAAAGGTGAAATGCAATCAAAAGTAAAATCGCAAAAGCGGTAATCATGGGTGAGAATAACAGGAAAGGCTGATCCAGAAGGAGACCAGAAGAAACTACGGAGACATAGTGATCAACTAAATAATAGAAGAAAATGCCCCTAAGCCATGCCCTTCCATAATGTGAGTCCTTCAGATAACTCCAGTCTTTCAGACAGGGAGGGGCCTACTGGGTACATGAACCAGAAGTAATGAAAAAATATGGACAGACACAGCCTGGTGAAAATGCTGAACTCTAAGGGGAGAAAAATAAACTTAAAATGATACAAGCAGCATTGACAGACTGTTCCAAAGAAAGGATAATTAGATGGAATAGAGGAAGTGTAGGGTGGGAAAGGGCAGGACTACCTGACAAATTGGCTGTGTGGCTGCCTGCTGTGCTCCTGCTGCAGCAGCCGCCCCTCTGCCCATGACAGCTGGCTGCTGGACAGCGATCCGTAACTAGCCCCTATTCTACGCTGCCTGATATCTCTGACCCACTGAGCACAACCAGGAGGCATCGGTGGCCACAGGAGGAAGAGAAGAAGCCTCTGTGAAAGACGAGCACAGGATAAGCTACAGATCCCAAAGCACCAATGTATCATTTTTTTATTATTATTAATTGGATTGCTATCAAGGAATCAGCAAAAGTGTGATCAAAAGTAGAAGCCTTGAAGAGCGGCCAAGATTAGACCATAATCTGACTCCATCTTGGCTGATGGCCTGCACTTCTTTACTGATGATAAAGCAATAGAAAAACCCACCTATGCCACAAAGTGGCCGTTCTGCCATGGTATATGGGGTGATTGACGTACGATAGAGGAATGAAACAAGAGGTCTTATAAATACCTAAAAGTGGATCTTGAAGTCCATTAATTACTTGTAAGCTCTACTGAAAACTCCATAAAACAGAATTTACGCTGAACTAATGCTTGAGCCCTTCTATTTTCTAGGCTTCTACCTAGGTATGTAGGCTAGTTTCACCTTAGCTGCATCTTGGACTTTAGGACAATGAGGGGAACAGCCAGGAACACTGTCCTCTCTGAGGGTCCAGCCATCATCAGGGGCTTGAGATACTGCTTCCCAAGTGTCTAGAATAGGATTTTAGAGGCCGTGCTGAAATAAGGTAAAGAACTCAGTGTAAATGAAAGCCACATTTTGTTGACACAGTAGTTATTGCATATTGTTTGCTGGTTTGGGGGCTTAATGGTGGCTTCCATTCTTGAGTTCTACCAACCATTTCACAGCACAAAGGGCTGTGAAGAAAGCAGAGCTAGTATTTGTCATCACATTCCAATGTTTGGAGTGACGTTGTAAGACTGATTTTATAGTTATTACCTATTTCACACGAAATGCTGGTACACCTAGTTTGACAATAATATATTTTCACACTATATAATAATTTAATCAGTATATCAACATGCAAATGTAGAAAAAAGCCTCAATGATTAATTATTTTGCTTCAGATTAAATATGTAGATCTTATGTGTAACAATAAAGAAGAGGGAGGTGGGAATGGCTGGGGTGGGGGGTAAAGGCAGACAACTGTACTTGAACAACAATAAGATAATTTTTAAAAAAATGAAGAGAGTTTTAGTTTTTTATGTGCCCTGATGTTTTGAATATTAAAAATTATCTAAAATTGGATGAATTTAATAATTTAAGATAATGCTTGAGTCATACACATGTAAATATACAAAAACTTTTTTATTTTCACACCTATTACACTTTGAGGAGAAAATACAACAGGGCACTGTTGTTTTTAGAGAAAAAAGTTTAAAAATGTAAATATCCCTATAGTCTTGCCTACACATTCATGGAATTCTAGTTATTATCATTCTTAAAAATTTGCTATCACCCAAAAATATTGGAAGGAATTTTTTTTGATAAATAGTTTTGGAACTAAGAAACTAGTACAGATAATTCTGCTTCCAATGTGTTCATCAGAACATCTATTGGCTCTTGAGCTGGTGGTAAATGGAAATGAAGTCAATATAAAGTGGCGGTTGTGTTAGTGTGCATGCAATTTTTCTGAGTCAGGGGGGGCTGAAATGGTGGGAGTTCAAGTCCTGCTCTAGCGTTCAGAAGGAAAAGGTCCTTCTCTAATCTTGGCTCTAAAAAGTCCTGCTCTAATCTTGGCTGCTGCTCAGTCGCCACTTCTTGAGGAAGGCCTTTGCTGACCAGCTCTACAGGACAGAATTACCATCCTATATGCTATTACCCTGCTTGTCTTCTTCAGGCATAGTATTGGAGATATCTTATTTAACTTTTTGTTTATTTATTGTTTGTTTGTCTTTCCAAATAGAATGTAAGCTCCATGAAGGTAAGATTTTTTTTGTGTATGGTTCACTGCTGTATCACCAGAAACACTCAATAGTATCTGGCACATGCCAGGGTTTCAGTAAATATTATTTGTTGAATGAATGAATGAATGAATGAATGAATGAATGAATGAATGAATGAATGACTAATGGCTTCTGCTAACTTTGGCAATGCCAGTTTGGCTTTGTTCTTCCTCAGCATTCTTCTTAGGTGACTAGGAAGTGTTGCCCCTTCTGTCCCATCCTGCAATTGCAATAATTCATGATGAGATCTACAAGTTCAGGAAACTGGCAACCTAAGGGAATATAGGGTAACAAAAACTTGTCTAGCTAGCAAAATATTTTCTTCTTTCACCTCAAAGCTCATGGGAGTTTTCTGATACTTTAACAACAAAGCAGGGAGCCCCAGCTCCAGAGGTGTTGAATGTTCAGTATTTCCATTGTGTTTTTCAATAGATATCTCTAGGGAATGCGTTGTAACTGGAAATGTTACACTCAGCATCACTCACTCTTTGCTCCCATGAGCCCTACGTTACAGCCGAGTTGTACTAGTTGCTGGTCTTCATTCTCCTTCCAGTCCCCACCATCTTCTTCCCTGTGCTGCCCCATCTCTGCCTTTGTCCCTGTGGCTACTCCCGTAATGTGTGCACCAAGGTCATGCTTTCACCAGGCTGCTCTCAGTCAATGACTGAGTGCCAGGGGGAAACTAAGGAAAACCCTTTCCTGCAAAATGAGGGACTCCTTTGACAGGTGTCTCTGGCTCAAAGACTCCTATGGGCCTGGCCTAGACTTCCTCAGAACGGCGCTTGCAGTTGCAGACTCTTCTTTTTCTCTTTTTCCTCACGGGACCAGACTGACATCAGGCTAAAGAGAACATGTGACCCGGGTGCACTGAGGTAAAAATATACCTTGTGGAATCAGCTCTGTGGAAACACCTGTGTGGTCAGCTTCCAGGTGGCACTCTGGTTCTCTCACAGAAGTCCAAGGCCCTGTCCTTTCATTAGTTTCAGCCTGGTGACCCCAGCAGTGTGCGGGGTCAATGTTTAACAATCGGCTCTCTGAAAAACGTCGAACGGCACTGATCTGTAGCATTTTCCCATTTCCATGACGCGCATACCCCGACCAGGGCGGATTTGAAGGCACAGACATGACGTCACTGGGTGTGGATTAGGCACAGATGCCCAGTAGCACACCGTTGTAGAGCATCTCCACGACGCAGACACAGTAAATGTAAAAGCACCAAGGGCATAACTAATGGGAAAAGGTAGTCACATCATTAAAATTGCTGAATTTTAAGTATTCCTTTTTTAAGCTGTAACTTACTGAATTATAAATGTATATACCTTAGTTTTAATATGGCTATGCCTAACAATTAGCTCACAAAGTTCCTGAAAAGTTAACAGTCGGCTGGCTCCCAACAAGTCCCTACCTTCAGCACATCACTGAGTTGCCACAGCACTGCCATCCAACTGTCCCAGCAGGGGGCCAGATCGCCAAACCCTGACATTAATTCACACAAGGAGAGCAGAGTACATTTTCTCCTATCTTTTAGTTTTACATCCGGAAAAACTGAGGGCCATTAAGTTTACACATTCAAACAAGCATTTATTTACTGAAAATACCATGAACTGTGTCTTTTCAAATGTAAAGATTTCCAATACACTCATTTTACCAGAAAAATTAGAGGAACTAGATTCCTTCTTTCTTAAAATCTTCTCAGACTAATTTGGCCATGAAGGAGTCCTCCTCATTAGTGATTTTTCTGCAAAGCATTTAATTGAAGAGTGACTTTATTCAAGGGTCCTGGGCTTCTTATAATATATAAACTCTTAGCATGGCAATTTATTAATGGATTGACATTCAGAAAAAAACCACACATGCACAAAACTATTTAATGATGCTGTTGGTTATACATATACAAAGAGTTCCTTAACTTTGCCACAGAAGCCACTGGACATTTTTTCCAGGGTGGATGCCCAACTATCAGAGACCATTAAAAATGGATGACTCCGTTATAAGAATCAGATTGACTGTTTTCTTCAGAGTGCACTAGTTTTAAAAAGATTCACTTTAATATTTCTATTCAGGAAATAGCTGGGCATTGATAAAAGCAGCGGCTGTCCTTTGTGCTTGAATAATGGCAGCAAATTTATTTTTTTAAAGTCCTGAATATTTTATGTGTATTGCAGGTAGATTTTATTTCTGACAGAAAGTAAACCAGTGTTGAGTCACTACACAAACATAATTTTAAAACACCAGAATGTAAGGCAGGAGTTTTCTTATATGTCTGAGATGTTAAAAGAAAATCTTGACAGCTTAAGCTGAAATGTTGATCTCTAGAAAGAATGTATTATTTAAAAAGTGAATAGAAGGGAGGAAAAAAGCTTGGAAAAATAAGCAGAGCCTCAAACATTGCTATTTGCCTTTGTAAAGAAAAGTATAAGGTGGTTACCAATGAATAACCTTAAACTTGGAATGAGGAACCATGTGGCCATGTTAATTATGAGAAAATGTCTTTTGGTTATTAAAAGAGTGCCATTTCCCTTAGTAGGGTGACTGATTCTTCTATGAACTCAGTACCTGATATATATAAAATATATTTCCATTAAGTGATTTTGATTAAGTAAACAAATATAACATTATGTACTTCATTAAGTGCTTTTGACACTTTAAAATCAGAAGTCAAGCCCTGGCTGGTGTAGCTCAGTGGACTGAGTGCCGGCCTGCGAACCAAATGATAGCGGTTCAATTCCCAGTCAGGGCACATGCCTGGGTTGCAGGCCAGTTCCCAACTGGTGATGCACAAGAGGCAACCATACATTGATACTTCTCTCCCTCTCTCCTTCCCTTCCCCTCTAAAGGTAAATAAATAAAATCTTTAAAAAAATAAAATAAAATCAGAAGTCAGTATTAATATAAATAAACAGTAAAAAGTCACAGTGCCATTAAACAAAATCTTAAAGACTGAGCATAATCTATGAAAACATCATCATATGATACTATATATTATATAATACAAGACAAATTTCCTTTTTGACTGTTACTGGTTCTGAAGGCAGACTGATTTAGGCCAAGACCGCCTGTCTTAGACTAATCTTGTCACCACCTAAGACAATGACTTCAAAGAAAACATTTCTTTGCATGTTTGCATCCCGAATTACTCACATTAAAAAAACTACACTCCCTGCTTTATAGTCAGAGCCCTTCCATTGTTAGAATTCGGCTCAGAGGGGAAGGGAAAACAAGTTCTCCAAGGACAGCCTCAGAGGAGTCAGAGAAAACCAGCAACTGCTTGGAGAAGTGGAGGCCCTTGTCTAATGACCGAGCTGCCTGGTGACTTCGGCTCTTATGGGTGTGATCAGCCAAAACCAAAATCCTCTGGTCGCGGTGGATTCCTTCTTGACATTTTTACTCACAGCTGTTCTCGGCGTCTTGTTACTTCAAGCATGCAAAAGTGGAGACTGTCGCTTGTACATAACCATTACTTTGCTGATTAGAACAGAAGTCTCACAGCATTCCTAAGTAGAACTTAAAGATAGATGTTAATTTGATTTCTCTCTGCTAGTCTAGGGAGGGTCGTTTCCCCCTTCCTGGAACTCCTCCCCACTTCCCTCTCCTCCCACCACACACAGACCACACCATCGCTTCCAAGCATTGCTTTACCATGCAAAGAATGTTTTGCTATTGTACTTAAAGAATTCCGATCTCACTTTATGGTTAGTCACAATCATTATTTAAGTCTCCATATTTATTTATCCCGCCCTCTCGCTCTATACCTTACTATACTCATTGTCTATTTTTGCAGTGCTATAGATGAGACTTTTGTTGTGAACTGCAAATTTTTTCTAGGATTGAGAGGAATATCCTTGAAATGATATCTAAATCAATATCATTTGAGAATGATAGAAACAAGAGGGAATGTGTAGTTGTTCAGATTGGTAACAGATTTCCAGTTTTGACACCTGATGTGGCCTTGATCAAGGTAATTCATGTAACTGGACTCCAGTTATGATTCACTTGAGAAATATTGACACCGTTTTCCTCATGGAAGTGGAATAATATATTTTAAAACTTCAACTAGAAAATGATGTAAATTAGCCTGAATAGTGACTGAAACCTTTTGTTGAAACTCCAATTTACCAAAATTACTGCTGTAGAAGGATCAAGAAGAAAGGGACATAAATGTGATTTTTCTGAAATTAGCAGAATGGCATAAAATACATCACTGGGCTGATGCCTCACTCAGTAGATTCTTATAGGATGGGGTCATGGAAAGAGAAAATTAGTAGGCCTGAATCCTGATTTGACCAGTTTAGTTCTAAAATAAACTTTCTAGGCATATCTGTTAAAATCACTTTACCTTCCAGCACACCAGGAATATCTGGCATTTCCAGCAGCTGACCACATCAGATTTTAAAAGGTTGGACAAAAATGTCCATGAGATAATTTCTGGAAATGTCTTAACCTTTTTGGAATAATGCTGCTAAAAAAAACAACAAATATGATTTTTAGTACAAAGATAATCTCACATAAGTAAAGCATAATTTAAAAAATAAATTAACAGACCTTATTTTTTAGAATAGTTTTAGGTTTACAGCAAAATTGAAGAAGGTACCATGTACCCACAGGCCTCCTCCCCTCACATGTCTAACTTCCCTAGTGGTGACTTCCTGTACCTGAGCTGCAATTGGGGAACTTATATGGACACAGCATAATGACCCAAAGTTCATAGTTTACATTAGAGTTCACTCTTGGTGTTGGACATTCTATGGGTTTTGACAAATGACATGCGTCCACTACTGTAGTGTTGTACAGAATAGTTTCACTGCTCTAAATATCCTCTGTGCTCTATCTATTTATCCCTTTCTTCCTGCTAACTGGGGCACCCTCTGGTCCTTTTGCTGTCTCCATAGTTTTGCCCTTTCCAGAATGTCACAGAGTTGGAACCGTGTAGCCTTCTCAGATTGGCTCCTTTCACATGGCCATATGCATTTAAGGTTCCTCCATGTGTTTTCATAGCTTCATAGCTCATTATTTCTTAGTGCTGAGTATTGTCTGGATGTACCACAGATTTACCTCTTCACCTGTTGAAGGACATCCTGGTTGCTTCCAGGTTTGGACAATTGTGAATGAAGATGCTATAAACATCTGTGTGCAAGTTTTTATGTGGATATAAGTTTTCAGTTCATTTGGGTAAATGCCAAGGAGTGCGATTGCTGGATCATAGGGCAAATATGTTCAGTTTGTAAGAAACTGCCAAATCGTCTTCTGACGTGGCTGTGCCATGTTGCATTGTCCCCAGCAATGAACGAAGGCTTCTGTTAATCCACATCCTCGCCAGCCTTTGGTGTTGTCAGTGTTCCAGATTTTTGGACATTCTTATAGGTATATAGTGGTATCTAACTGCTTTTATTTTGCATTTCCATAATGACATATGAGGTGGAGCATCATTTCATGTATTTATTTGCCACCTGTGTATCTTTGATGAGCTGTCTGCTAAGATCTTTGGTTCATTTTTTAATTGCTTGTTTATTTTCTTGTTCAGTTTAAAAAATCCCTTGTATATTTTGGATAACCGTCCTTTATCAGATATCTCTTGGAAATCTTTTCTCCTGGTCTCTGCCTATCTTCTCAGAGCAGAAGTTTTTAATGAACTCCAGCTTATTAACTTATTTTTACAGATTATACCTTGATGACGTATTAACAGTCATCATCATACCCAAAATCATCTAGTTTTCCCCTGTGTTATCTTCTAGGAGTTTTATAGTTGTGCATTTTACCCTGGGGTCTGTTATCCATCTGAGGTAATTTTTGTGAAGGGTGGAAGGTTTTCGTCTAGATTCATTTTTTTTTTTGCATGTGGATGTCCAATTGTTCCAGCACTGTTTGTTACAAAATACTATCTTAGCTCCATTATGTTGCCTTTGCTCTTTTGTCGAAGATCAGTAAACTGTATTTACGTGGATCACCTCTGGGCTCTTGAGTCTGTTCTACTGATCTATTAGTCTACTCTTTCACCAACTATCTCCGTTTCCTTGGAGTGACTGAGCGTAGACTAACTTGGGGGAAATCCTCGGTCGTTATTGGTTAAATATGACTTCTCTTCCTGTCGCTTTCTTTTCTCCTTCCGCTATTCCCATTGTATGTCATACCTTTTGTAGTCACCCCACAGGTCTTTGAAATGCTGTTCTGCTTTCTTCCGTCTTCTTTCTCTTTGCTTTCCAGTTCGAGGAGCGTCCATTGTCCTATCCTCAGGCTCAGTGGTGCTTTCTCCAGCTGTGCCCGGTCAGAGCCTATCGAATGCAAGCTTCACTTCTGTTAGTGTTTTTTTGATCTCTAGCATTTCTTCTTTATTCTCCCTTAGAATGTTCACATCTGCCTACATTATCCACCTGTTCTTGCATGTTGTCTACTTTTCCGTTAATCCCTTAGCATACTGATCATAGCCTTGCAAAATTCCTGGTCTGATGCTTTCAACCTTTGTGCTACATCTGACTTTGGTCTGATGCTTGCTCAGTCTCTTCGAACTTCGTTTTTGTCTTTCACCATGTGCAATAGCTTTTTGTTGAACAATGAACATAATATATCAGGTAAACAGGAGCTGTACTATAGTGGTAAGGTGTGAGGCCAGGGGCAGTCTTCTAGGTACGGTCCTATGACGGCTCTCAGTCTTTTCCTGAGCCTGTGTCCCTGGGCTCTGAACCTCACAAGAGTTCCCCAGTCCCCTCCCTGCTCCTGTTAGGTGGGACAGGCTAGACGTGGCTGGAGTGGGTGCCTGGAAATGAGCCCAGGTGAGTTAGGCTCTGGTTAAGTAGTTTCCCCTGAGGTCACGCCTTGGTAAGAACAGCATGTTCCGGCACGTTTCAAAATGGCTCCTTTTCCCCGACAGAGGTACCGGGGGGTTGTCTCCACTATTCTCTGTGAGAACCTGCTCTGAGGTCATGGCAGCAAAATATACAGAAGCATGGGTGCCCCTGATGATGGGGTCCCCTGGGGTTCCTCTACTTTCCAAGGCTTGTTCATCCTGAGCCTCCAGCAACAGGTTCACTGCAGTTCAGTCCCTCCTACCGGCTTTGGTCCCTGCAGAGGCCTCTGCTCGGGTGGGTTGTGACTCTCTATCCACCTGTTCGTCTCTCCACATTTGGTAGTAGTGGTTTGCCCTGTGACCTCACTTCACTGATGGAGCTAAGAAAAGTTGTTGGTTTTCAGTTTGTTTGGCTTTATACTAGTTGTAAAATGGAGGAGTAGCTTCTAAAATCTTTATATGGAGGATTGGAAAATGGAAGTCCAAGGTATCATTTTTATGTCAAGGAAATGAATACAGCCTAAAATGAGTTTGAAATCGCAATGCAGAATAAATGCTAATTTTTTCTTCTTGAATATGCAAGAGACCCTTAGTTCCTGAGTCAGTGCTACACTTAGAAGGGACTACTGTGTGTTACTAGCAATTTTCAATGGTTAACATTTCAGCTGTTTCTTTTTTTAATAATAGAAGAAATGTGCATTTTGAAAATTTCATTTTTTATCATTTCATGTAATGGTTTTTATATATAGTGTGTGATGTGGAATATTGTACGTTAAAAAATTGTCCTTACCTTTTGGGAGCATGTAGTCTAAATTAAATTCTCTTCCTCTTACGTAGCAACCATTCTTTCTGGTATATGACAGAAAAGCCAAGAGAAAAAATATCAATACCTTTTCCTCAGTATCTCTAGTCTTATATTCCATTAAAAGTTCTCAAATGTTAAAATGCAACAGTGCAGCTTCTGTAAGAATATAAGGTCACAATATTTATTAAAATAGTCATTAAAATAAATGTAAGCTGATTTAATTTCTCTGCCTGAGTCAGACTACTGTTTATTCTCTTAAAAGAGTGTAAAATTCATTCAAACTGCCCAACTCTACACTTTTTTCCTTTGGTTGTTTTCATCCAAACGTGTATGAAATAATGGCTGAATCCTTTCCTGTCAGGACACTGCTAGGTAATAAATCACTTTCTATTTCAAGCAGTAAGTTACTTCATTTATCTTTGATCAAGGCATCCAAACAGTTGTGTAAATTGGTAAGACAAACCCAAGAGAAATAGGGGTTGAGTATCAGTGTAAACCTTTTATTTCTTCGCAATTATTTTCAGATATCTTGTTCAATGGTCTCATTTCTTTTCAGTACTTGCTATCATTTGTGCTCCTGCTATCAGAGAATATTTTGCCCAGGTTCAGAATCATATGTGATCCATTTCAAGTTTTTTTAAGGTGTTATCATGACTTAAATGAAAATGGTATGTGGTCATTTATCACTTTTGAAAGCTAATGAGTTTTTTATAGTCCTTCAACATATCCATGAGGTGGGGCTATGCTTTCCACGTCCATAGCTCAAAGCTTACAGAGGAGTGTAATGTATTATCACGTCCACACGGATATAATGCCGCATCACTTTGCTACTTGTGTTTTCTGTGAGGCAGCCAATATTAAATAAAGTCCAAGCTCGTGATAACTTGGCAGTTTCTGTTGTAGAGCTTTGAATTCTCTTAGCTCAGCGCTTTAGTCAGAAACCACAGAGGTTAGGCAGGAAGTGGAATTCTGCCTCAGTGCAAACTCAGGAAGGAGCCCAAATCCTTTCAGATTTGGAGTGAAGACTCTATGCTCTCATAGATTTGTATCCAGTCAGAGGAGAAATTCAGCACGGACTAACAACCCAATTTGCAAAGGTATCCCATAAGCATCTGATGAGTGTTCCCTAACCTAGTGAAGATTCCTATGTATGGACACCCAGGTCAAGCAAGACTCAGGGAGGTAAACAGTTTGCTTTGGCCTTAGCTCACTTCAATTCTGGCTTAGCATCTGTGCCTGAACTGAAATGAGCTGTGAAGATATGACTGGATCTAAAGAGTTTCTTAGATGTCTGACCTTGAGATAGTTGCAAGGTTTTCACAAAAGGCAATTAATTTGAAAGGTTCTATACTTTTTAAAACAAAGGTTGGAGCTTGGAATTTGCAGCAACTGCCTTGTCGTATGCCGTTGTGAATATAAGTTAATATTCATCTCTAAACCTACTAATCTAGTCTCATCATGAGAGAAATAACCTGATAGTCCTCAATGGAGATTCTCTAAAAGGGACCAGAGATACTCATTTCATGGACTTGACAAGGAATTTAACTCAACTGTCAAGAAGGCAATTACAGGGTAAAAAATGGGAAGGGAAATTTAAAGAGAAATTCCAAGGACTTATCTAAAACTGATTCTGTATTTCCATGATGTCTATGACTGAGGATGTCTCACAGGAGATTGGTAAACATGTATTGGGGATGATAAACTGGTAAAAAAAAAAGTTAGAAAATAATTTACCTGTCCTTATAACATGTTTTAAACCCAAACTCTTTCATCCTATTTGTTATTTTTATGACTATTTTAGTTACTTTATTTTTATTTATTAACTTAGTACTTGCTCATTGTGAATTGTTTTAGTCCAGAAAAATATAAAAGAAAGTCACCTTCCAGAAATAGCTCCAAGAACATTTCTTAAAACACACAGCACAGAGAATTATCCTGTATGCACTCTTTTGTGATCTTTTTTCACTGTGCATTTTTATCATTAAATATTCTTCTACAGCATATTTGTAATAGTTTTACTAGTACATTCTATTTATTCATATAATTTACCTAATTACTTATCTTTGTATATTTACGTTTCTAAAATTCCAGTGCATATGATGGGGCAGCCCTATGACATTGACCCCCTTATCATTAATCATCAACTTAAGAAAAGTGTTTAAATGTGGAAGGTCTGGCTCAAAGGACACACACACACAAATAGTCCAAAGCATCTGATGCCTGTTGCCCTATTTTTCTCTGGAAGTTTTAGTATCAATATATCTATACTATGTTTTAACCTTTTAGAAGGGGCTGGGGAACAGGTGGCTAGCAAATTCCCATTCCACAGGGAGCAAGTGACTAGTTTTCTTATTTGAAAATTTCAGAGGCTGGGACAAGACTGAGTAGAGTTTAGATTCCTGTCTGGTGATACATGTCAACCTGTAGGCTATGCATTTAATGGAAAGCATGCATTTTTCTCCCTTCTCTTCTCTCTCCTGGCCCCCTTTTCAGAGTGAGCCAAGTTTCCTCTGTTAGAAGGACAAACACCTAAGGCGAAATCACCCACAAAGCCTTTTGCTGGTGCCTCTGACCATAAGAAGTTAATGGGGAGGGGCTACTTAGCAGCAAAGTGGGTAATGATAGAAGCATTTTGCAGAGGTTTGGGGA
>PVKM010017308.1:0-26026 GCA_004027735.1 Carollia perspicillata
CCACCAAACCAGCTCTGCAAGACATGCTTATGGGACTGATTTAAGAAGATGAAGGAAAAGAGTGAAGAGAGAGAGAGAGAGGAACCAGGAACAAATGGAAAAAAATACCAATGAATAATTACCTATCAATAATTACTTTAAATATAAGTGGATTAAATACTCCAATCAAAAATTATAGGATATCTGAATGGATAAGAGAACATGACCTGCACATATGCTGCCTACAAGAGACCCACCTCAGAAGAAAAGACCTACACAGACTGAAAGTGAAAACAATATTCCAAGCAAAGGACAGTAAATAAAATCCAGAGTAGCAATACTTATATCAAACAAAATAGATTTTAAAACAAAGGCAAGGCTATAAAAAGAGACACAGAAAGGCACTTCATAATACTTAATGGTAGAATCCATCAAGAAGACATAAACATTGTAAACATATATGCACCCAGCATAGGAGCAACCAAATGTATAAGAAAAATCTTTCAGGACTTCAAGAAAGATAAATGCAGCAGCACATATAAAGTATGAATTTTGACACCCCACTGTCAACAAACAGATCTTCCAAACAAATAATCAACAAGAATATTGTGGCACTGAACAACACTCTACATCAAATGGACTTACTGATATATAATGAACCTTTCACCCCAAAGAAGCAAAATGCACATCTTTTTAAATGCACACAAAATATTTTCAAAGATATACCACATGAAAGAACACAAAACAAGCCTCAATTAAAACAAGAAAATTGAAATCATATGGAGAATCTTCTTGGATCACATATCTTGAAAATAGAAGCTAACCTCAAAAACAATCAAATACATGGAGACTTAATATCATGTTATTAAAAATGAATTGGTAAACAATGAGATTGAGGAGGAAATCAAAAAGTTTCTGAAAACAAATGAAAATGAACACTCAACAGCCCAGAACATGGGACACAGTGAAGGCAGACATATGGGGGAGTTCATAGCACTACAGACCTATTCAAAAAGGATAGAAATACTTCAAATAAACAACCCACCCCTATATCTATAGGAACTGGTGGAATAACAACAAACGAAGCCCAGAGCCAGTAGAAGGAAGGAAAAATCAAGATCAGAGCAGAATTAAATGGCATAAAGACTAAAAGAAAAAATTGAAAGAATCAATAAATTCAGGAACTAGTTTTTTGAAAAGATAAACAAAATAAGCAAGCATTTAACCATACTTAACAAGATAAAAAGGAAAGAGGACCAAAATAAATAAAATCAAGAATAAAAGAAGAGAAATTACAACTGATACCATAGAAATACAAAAGATTGAAAGGAATTACTATGAATAATTATATGTCAAGAAATCTGAAAACCTAGCTAAAACATACAAATTTCTAGAGATATATAATCCTTCAAAACTGAGTCAAGAAGATGCAGAAAACCTGAACAGACAGATAGCAAGTAGTGAAATTGAAGCAGTAATCAAGTTTCCTGGCACAGAAAAGACCTGGACCAAACAGCTTCAGAGGTGAATTTTACCAAACATTTAAAGGAGAACTAACTCCATCCTTTTCGAACTATTCCAAAAAATTCAAGAAGAGGGAAGCATCCCAAACTCTTCTTATGAGGCCAGCATTGTCCTAATTTCATAACCAGCTAAAGATACAACAAAGAAAGAAACTACAGGCCAATATCTCAGATGAACAGAGATATTAAAATCCTCAACAAAATATTGGCTAGCCACATTCAGAAATACATTAAAAAGATCATACACCATGACCAACTGGTACTTATCCCAGGGATGCAAGGATGGTACAACATTCACAAATCAATAAATGTAACACATCACATAAACAAAGTGAAAGACAAAAATCACATGATCATATCAGTAGATAATGAAAAAGCATTTGATAAAGTTCCACACTTGTTTATGACAAAACCACTCAGCAAAATGGAAGTGGAGGAGGCAACCTTCAACATAATAGAGGCCATATACAAGAAATCTATGGCCAACATCACACTCAATGGGCAAAAACTAAAAGCATTCCTCTAAGATTAGGAAAAAGACAAGGGTGTCTATTTTCACCACTTCTATTCAATATAGTATTGAAAGTCCTAGCCACACCAATCAGACAAGAGGAAAAAACACAGTCAAATTGGCAAGTAGGAAGTAAAATTTTCATTGTTTGTTGAAGACATGAGAGTGTACATGGAAAACTCTGTAGACCCCACCAAAAAACTACTTGACCCAGTAAGTGAATTGGACAAACGAGTGGGATACCAAATAAATATTCAGCAATTGAAAGCATTTTTGTACATTAACAATGAAATATCAGAAACAAAAATTATAAAAAATGTTCCCATTTACCATAACAATGAGAAAAGTAATATACCTAGGAATAAACTTAACCAAGAAGTTAAAACATCTGTACTCTGAAAATGGCACAACACTGAAGAAAATTAAGGAAGATACACATAAATGGAAGCATATATTGTGTTCATGGGTTGAAAGAATTAACATCATCAAAACATCCAAACTATCCAAAGCAATCTATAGATTCAACATAATCCCTATTAAAATACCAATGATATATTTCACAGATACAGAACACATATTTCAAAAATGTATATGGAACCACAAATGACCCAGATAGCCTCAGCAAATCTGAGAAAGAAGGCCAAAGCAAGACCTGATATCAAACTATATTACAAGGTCATTGTAATAAAAACAATCTGGTACTGTCATAAGAACTTATTAAAAAGCCAATGGAATAGTATGGAGAGCCCAGAAATAAACCCAAGTCTCCATGGTCAATAAATAATTGAGAAGGTAGGCAAGAGCTTAAAATGGAGTAAAAATAGCCTATGCAACAAATGGTTTTGGGAGAACTGCAATGGTTACATGGGAAAAAATGAAACTTGATCACCAACTTATACCATAAAGTAGAATAAACTCAAAATAGATAAAAGATTTAAAGATAAGATTTAAACATGGCCATGTATGGCCATGACACCATAAGAATTCTAGAAGAGAACACAGGCAGGAAAATTTCAGATACCTGTGCAGCAATATTTTCACCAATATATCTCCTAAAGCAAGGGAAATAAAGGAAAAAGTAAACAAATGGGACCACATCAAATTAAAAAGCATCTGTGGCTAAAGAAAACATTAAAATGAATAAGGAACCAACTGTATGGGAAAACATACTTGCCAATGATACATGGGACAAGGGTTTGATCTCCAACTATATAAAGAACACACATGACTCCATACCATGAAGACAAATAATGCAATTAAAAAATGGGCAAATAACTTGAACAGACACTTCTCCAAGGAGGATATACAGAGGACCTGTAGACACATGAAAGAATGCTCAACATCACCAGCCATCAGAGAGATCAAATTAAAACCTCAATGAGATACCACCTCACACTGAATGGCCATCATAAGCAAATCAATAGACAAGTGCTGATGAGGATGTAAAGAAAAGGGAACCTTATTACACTGTTGGTGGAAATGCAGACTGGTGCAGCCAGTATGAGAAACTGTGTGAAATTTCCTCAGAAAACTAAAAATGGAACTGCCTTTTGATCCATTAATTCTGTGGCTGGGATTATATACTGAGAATCCTGAAACACCAATTCAAAAGCACTCCACTGCTATTACCAACACAATTTACAATAGCCAAATGCTGGAAACAGCCTAAGTGCCCATAAGTAAAGGAGTGAATCAAAAAACTGTGATACATTTACATAATGGAATACTAGGCAAAAGGAAGAAAGAAGGAACTCCTAACCTTCAGGACAGCACAGATGGAACAGTAGAGTATTATGCTAAGTGAAATGAGCCAGGGGGTGAAAGACAAATGCCATACAATCTCACATGTAAGTGGAACCTAATCAACTAGACAAACAAGCAAAATATAATAGGAGACATAGAAATAAAGAACAAACTGACAGTGACTAGAGTGCAAGGAAGAATGTGGTAATGGGAAAGAAGGGAAGAGACAAGTCAAGGAACATGTATGAAGGACCCTTTGAATATGGAAAACGGAGTGGTGATTAACTGTAGGGAGGGGGCAGGGTGAAAGGGAGAGCAACTGGGAAAATATGGGACAATTTAATTGAACACAAAGTTAAAAAAAGAAAAAAAAAAGAATGGAAAAGACATGTGTAAAGGAGATAGAAGCCAAACAATTTCAGGGGAATTTCAGAGGAAAAGGGGAAGGGTTTACAGGAAGAAGTATAAAGGATACATGGACAAAAACTAGGGGGGGCATGGAAATGGGAGGGATGTGGGGAGGGTTGAGTGGGTGGGCTGGGATGGGAGTAAAAGACAGAAAACTGTACTTGAAAAACTATTAAAATAAAAAAAATACAAAGAAAAAATAGAAAACGAAGGAAGAAAAGATTGCAGTAGAATAAAAATATGCATGAGAAGTTCACATTTGTCTATTCATGTAAAATTCAAAAGTATAGAAATTCTGTCATAGTTTGTCACTAAGAAAAGCAATTTCTCATCATATACATTTCTTGTTGAATCTTAAATTTTAAGCCTCTTGGTTTGTCCTCCAATCTGTGTTTAATAAATGCAAATGCTAGATTTTACATTTTGTCTTTTTGCCTTCTCCAAAAGACCATTTTTCTAATGGCCTTTCACAACTCCCTGAGACACAGTTACTTTTCTTCTTTCAGTCTCCTTATATTCTGTCCATTATCTGTTATAGCACTTGCCATCAACATATTCACTAAATATTTATTTTAAATATATTATATGCAAAATCCTGGCAATGTATTGTGGGTATCACACATATAAACAAGGAATTCTTGGATGAATAATACCATGAAGATTTCTCTTCTCTTGATTAACTTGATTTATAACAGTCAAACCATTCATGGTAATGAATTAACATGTTAATTAAACATTTTATAATACTTTTAATTCAGAAGTGTTATCAGCTATACAGTTATACATAGATGTGTATGTATGAAAATATGAAACAGTTTATGCATAATTATCCAAATCATTCATGTGTATCTTAAAGATCAAAGAAATTTGTATGTGTGATATTTAGATCTTTGTGATAGAAATATGTAGACCTCATTAAAATCAAATGCAAGAAACCAAAAAATCCCCTTTAATTTAGTTGATTTTGATTTTCTAATATTTTGTTTGATAATATTAAAATTTTAATATGGGTAGAGAATAACAGTTGTTTTTAATTATGCATATTCTGAATTAAGACACTGGTTTTAATGAGTTGTTAGCTGATGAAGGGTTGTTACCAGTTTATAGACTATAGAGGATTACCATTAGGTAATGTTTAGTAAAAATTGTAATTTAACAGACACAAAAACAAAAAAATAAATTTTGCTAACTTATTCAGAGACGACTGTCTAATGTGAGCTCATAGAAGTGTGCCATAAACATCACTTACTTCCAACTAGCCATGGAAAAATGGATGAGATGGGAAATACAGAAGATGACCATCTACAAGCAAGTGTAATTTTACAAAGTAATGATTTGCAAATAAACTTTTTCTCTTATTTGGTAGCAAATTCTCCTTCAGCTTTTGTTCACTGAAGAATATAAATGACTTACTTTCTCACCATATGCACCTAACAAGTGTTCGAATTGTGTCTTCTGAACAAATAGATAATTTACCTTGATTTTCATGACTTTGATTCCTGACCTTGCCAATAGCAAGTGTTTAAAAACCACCTACAGATGCCTTGGTCTGTAATTGGTTGGTGGAAATGACATAATACAAACTTAGGTAAATAAGAACAGGGCCAGAGCTAACTGCTGGAATCATGGAACATTAGTTCTCTATTAAAGACCTTGTCAAACACAGGTAAGTTTTGGGTAGTACACAGAACTGAACTCTTAGCAGAGGCACCAAATTTGACCCCAGTGCTATGGTGGCCCAAGGAAGAGGTTGGTATTCATTATAAAGTGTTCAGTAACATTTGCAGCAGTAACAATGACTGTTTTGCTGCAGATGTGTCACTTTCCATTTTTCTGTATCATTAAGCAAGAAAATATGTGTAGAAAAAGATTTAATTTTGATAGGCTGAAGGGACATGGAGACAGGAGTTCTGAGTGGTTCTTAACTGCCAAACACCATTCTAAGCAGTTTGTGTAAATCATCTCATTTAATATGTACAACAACCCCTATCAAGTGCATATTACTAATATCACTGTTTTAGAGATGAGTAAATTGAGGAAGACAGAGGTTATCTTCTCTAATGAAAGTCACACAGATATTAAGATAGAGGCAGAGTAAGGAAAGGCTTTAAGGCAAGCAGAGTTAATCCTAAAGCCTGCAGTCTAGGACGCTGTGTGTGTGTGTATACATGCACAGCAGGAGTAATAGTAAAAAGAATCACTAATATTTATAGAATGTTTTCTTTCTGTCATACACCGTCCTATGAGCAATGCATATGCTAACTCACTTTATCCTGGCAGCACCCTTGGAGTTGGTGTTCAGCTCCCCACAGAGGAGGAAATTAAAGCAGTGAAGTTAAATAATGTGTCCCAAGGTTATACATTTGCCATCTACTTGACGAGTTTATTTATATCCCCAAACTCTCATAAACACAAACCCAAATCTTATGGCAAAAATCAGAGAAGAAAAATACTTACCAGAGCTCAGCTTCCAGAGTGATAAAGTGCTAGATTTGAATCCTAATTTGTAATTTTCTAGCTGTGCGCAAGTTTACAGAACTTAAACTCTATGAGGAGTAGTTTCTTTATCAATACAATGGACTTCATACCTTCTTTCAAATCATGGAGTACGAACATGATACACTTAATATGAAGTACCTCCCACAGAATCAGGCGGTAGAGACATTGCAAATGATTGTTGTTCCTATAATGGAAGGAAAACATAAATTATTGTTTAGGTGTAAGGAATGTTCTTTATTCTTATCTACTTCTAGATTCTATTTGTGGGACTTCAGTACTTGAAACCCGAGTGAAGTAACAATGACACTTTTGTTATGTATTGCTGGAGTCCATTCAAGTTGACATGACATTATGTTGAAGTCTTGTAATAAACATGATGACTGAGCCTATGAGAAGAATAAAATTATGGGAAGAGTTGGATATTCTGTTTTCAGTGGAATTCCCCCAATTAAATCTTCAATTTCCATTTCAACTACTGAGTGCACATTGCTATACTTCCAAAACTCAGATGTTAATATCTTACTCATATATATTTTTAAAAAATCTCAAATGTAAACAAATATTTAACACTCAAGTCAAAAAAAAAAAGAAAAGGAAAATAATTATTTTAAAAAATATTCCACATTTTCTTCTTAATTTCATTGTCTCTGGTTATATTTTTCTTGTTTGTTATTTTGGAGGGGAGGCAAGAGGGATAATGAGGGGAAAAGGGGGAAGGGTTTTTAGGAACACACATAAAGGACAAAAGGACAAAACCAAAGGGAAGGTAGGATCAAGGATGGGAAGTGGTGATGGCTGGGACAAGAGGGAGTGGTGGGGGAAGGAGACAACTGTTAAAAAAATAAAAAAAATAAAAAAAATTCCATAATTATTAATTCTATTATTCCATGATGATTTATTTTTACAGAAATAGGAAGTAACTAGCCAGCCTAGCATCAAAAAGACATGATTTATTTTTAAATATTATTTCAAAAATATGTCTGGAAGCACATTTTGAAGATAGTAGTTAAATAATTAGAATAAGAAATAAATTTGTCACTTAGATATATGTTTTTACTTTGTAATAATTTAGTTGAGCATCATTTTGTGAATTGCTAATATTTTGAAGTAGAAAATGTTATCAATAAAGACATACCATTAATCTCATCATGACAATCATTAAGATATATTTGCTTATATTATTTAGCAATAGATGTCAATAGCCTACATATGTTTAATGAATATTAATACAACACTTCTTTCATTATTGAATTATATAAGTCTTTGGGGGAAAAGGTGCTTCTATGTATTTTTTCTTGTTTGTATTAAACAACTTGAAATAGTTAAAAGTTTTACTGCATTTAAATAATAGAAAGTCATGAAGAATATATACATTTACGGTGGTTATGTACAACTTTACTATTTCCATATTAAAAATTTAATAAGTGACTGATACATGCATTAATGGTTGTGTGATGTGAAATGATCTTTCATACAGTTTTTAAAACATTGCATAAAATATATTTGATTTTTAACTTAGGATACATTTTAATTTTTTGCTGGTGAGAATAGAATAAAATGTATTGTAAAACATATTTATTTATTTATTTTACTTATTTAAATTGTTGTTCAAATACAGTTATCTCCATTTTTACCCCACCACACCATACCTGCTCCACCTATCCCCACCTCCCACTCTGGAATCTACCCCATTTGGCATTGTCCATCTGTCCTTTATTCATGCTCCTTGTTGGCTCTTTTTTCAATTTTCTCTCTCCTCTCTCCTCTCAGTTAAGTGACAATTCATTTATTATTTCAATGCCTCTGGTTGTATTTTGCTTGCTTATTTTTTTTTCATTACATTCCACTTATAGATGAGATCATATGGTATTTCCCTCCCACCACCTGGCTTATTTCACTTAGCATAATGCTTTCCAGTTCCACCCATGCTGTTCCAAAGGGTAAGAGCTCCTTATTTCTTTCTGCTGTGTAGTATTCCATTGTTTAAATGTACCACAATTTTTTATCTAATCATTTATTGTTGGGCATTGAGGTTGCTTCCAGCACTTGGCTATTGTAAATTGTGCTGCTATGAACATTAAGGTGCATAGGTTCTTTTGCATTGGTGTTTCAGGGCTCCTAGGGTATAATCTCAACAGTGGTAATTCTGGGTCAAAAGGCAGTTACATTTTTACTTTGCTGATAAATGTCCATGCTGTTTTCCACAGTGGATGCACCAGTCTGCATTCCCACCAACAGTGCAGTAGAGTTCCCTCTTCTCCACAAAATCTCCAACACTTGTTGTTTGTTGCTTTGTTTATGATGGCCATTCTCACCTGTGTTAAGTAGTACCTCATTGTGGCTTTAATGTGCATTTCTCTGATGGGTAATGATGCTTAACATTTTTTCATATGTCTCTGGGTCCTTGTATGTCCTCCTTGGAGAAGTGCCTGTTCAGGTCCTTTGTTGATTTTTTAATTGGGATGTTTGTCTTTCTGTAGTGGAGTTGTGTGAGTTCTTTATATATTTTGGAGATCAAACCCTTGTCCAAGGTATCATTGGCAAATATGTTTTCCCATACAGTTGGTTCTCTTTTCAGTTTAATGCTGTTGTCTTTAGCCATGCAGAAGCTTTTTATTTTGATGAGGTCCCATTTGTTTATGCTTTCCTTTTTGTCCCTTCCTCTAGAGGACATATGGGTGAAAATATTGCTGCATGGAATATCTGATATTTTCCTGCCTATGTTCTCCTCTAGAACTTTTGTCGTGTTATGACTTTTATTTAAGTCTTTTATCATCTTGACTTTATTTTTTGTGTATGGTGTAAGTTGGTGGCCGAGGTTCATTTTTTTGCATGTAGCTGTCCAGAACTCCAAACACCATTTGTTGAAGAGACTATTTTTACTCTATTTTATGCTTCTGCCCTCTTTGTTGAATATTAATTGACTATTGAGACTTGGTGTTATTTCTGGGCTCTCTATTCTGTTTCATTGGTCTTTGTGTCTATTTTTATGCCAGTACCAGGCTATTTTGATTACAGTAATACAGTTTGTAATCAGGTATTGTAATCCTGTAATACAGTTTGTTATCAGGTATTGTAATCCCTCCTACTTTGCTCTTCTTTCTCAAAGTTGCTGCTGCTATTCAGAGTTGTTTACAGTTCTGTGTAATTTTTTGAAATGTTTGTTCTGTGTCTGAGAAATATGACATTGGTATTTAAACAGAGATTGTGTTGAATCTATAGATAGCTTTGGATAATATGGACATTATGATGGTGTTAATTCTTCCAATTCACTAACACAATATGTGCCTCCATGTATTTGTGTTGTGTAGTTTTCAGAGTATAGTTCATTCACCTCCTTGGTAAGTTCCATTTCTGGTACTTCATTTATCTTGTTGTTATAGCAAATAGGATTTTTTTCCTGATTTCTGATTCTGATATTTTGTAGTTGGTATATAAAAATGCCTTTGATTTCTGAATATTAACTCTGAACACTACTGTTTTGCCAAATTCACTTATCATGTCAAGAAGTATTTGCTGGAGTGAGTGGGGTTGAAAAAATACACCTCCACCAAACCAGTACTGCAAGAGATACTAAAGGGACTGCTTTAAGAAGAGGAAGGAAAAGAGTGAGAGAGAGTGAGAGGGAGAAGCATAAGTAAAAAAAGAGAAAATGAATAAATACCTATCAATAATAACTTTAAATATTAATGTATTAAATGCTCTAATCAAAAGGCATAGGGTAGCTGAATGGATAAGAAAACATTACCTGCACATAAGCTGCCTACAAGAGACCCATCTCAGAGAAAAAGACCTGCAGAGACAGAAAGTGAAAGGTTGGAAAAAAATATTCCAAGGAAATGGACAGGAAAAGAGAAGCTGGTGTATTAATACTTATATCAAACAAAATAGACTTCAAAACAAGAGCCATAAAAAGAGACACTGAAGAACACTTCATACTAGTCAATGTAAGAATCCATCAAGAAGACATAAACATCATAAACATATATGCACACAACATAGAGCACACAAATATATATATATAATAAAAATACTGGATGTCTTAAAGAAAGATATAGGCAACAACACACTTATACTAGGGGATTTGAATACTCCACTGTCCTAAATAGATAGATCTTTCAAACAATGTATCAAAAGGGATATTGTGGTGTTGAACAATGCCCCCAATTAAATGCATTTAACAAATATATATAAAATCTTTCATCCCAAAGAAGTTAATACACATTCTTTTCAAACACACATGGCTGGGACATTTGCAAAGATATACAACATATTAGGACAAAAAACCAACCTCAACAAATTCAAGAAAATTAAAATCATATTAGATGTTTTCTCAAACCACAAGGGACTGAAACTACAAAACCAATCTCAGGAAAAAGACAAAAATACTCAAATTCATGAGGATTAAATAATATGATACTAAACAATAAATAGGTTAATAATGAGATCAAGGAAGAAATAAAAAAGTTTCTTGAAAAAAATGAAAATGAACACAAAACAGTGCAAAATTTATGGGACACAGCGAAGGCAGTCCTGACAGGGAAGATCATAGCAATACAGGCCTACCTAAAAAAGATAGAAACATTTCAAATAAACAAACTAACCTACAGCTGCAATAACTCAAGGAACAACAACAAAGGCATCCCAGACCAAGCAGAAAGAAAGAAATAACCAAGATCAGAGCAGAATTAAGTGACATAGAGACTAAAAGAATAATTCAAAGGATCAATAAATCCAGGAGCTGATTCTTTGAAAAGATAAATAAAATTGACAAGCCTTTAAGCAGACTCATTAAGAAAAAAAAGGTAAAGGGCCCTCACAAACACAATCAGAAAAGAAAGAGGAGAAATTACAACTGATACCACAGAAATACAAAGGATTATAAGAAATTACTATGAAGAAATATATGCCAAGAAATTTGAAAATCAGCATGAATTTAACAAATTTCTAGAAAAATATAATCTTCCAAGACTGAATAAAGAAGGAGCAGAAAGCCTGAACAGACCAATAATGGCTGATTAAATTAAAGCAGTAATCAAAAAGCTCCTGGACTGGGTGGTTTTACTGGTGAATTTTACCAAACTTTTAAAGAAGAACTAACCCCTGTCCTTCACAGACTATTTCAAAAAATCCAGAAGATGGAAGACTCCCAAACTCTTTTTATGAAGCCAGCATTATTCTAATTCCTAAACCAGATAAAGACACAACAGAGAAAGAAAACTACAGGCCAATATTGCTAATGAACATAGGCACTAAAATCCTCAATAAATTATTGCCAAACCACATCCAGTAATACATTAAAAAGATCATACATCATGATCAAGTGGATTCATCCCAGGGATGCAAGGATGGTAGAATATTCACAAATCAATAAACATAATACATCATGTAAACAAAAGGAAAAACAAAAATCACATGATCATATCTATAAATGAGGAAAAAACATTTAATGACGTGTGGCACCCATTTATGATAAAAACACTCAGGAAAGTGGGAGGGAGAGAGCATTCATCAACATGATATAGGCCATATATGTGAAACCTACAGCCAACATCATACTCAATGAGCAAAAATTAAAAGCTTTCCCTCTAAGATTAGGAACAAGACAAGGATGTCTGTTTTCACCACTTCTATTCAATATAGTGTTGGAAGTCCTTGCCACAGTGATCAGATAAGAAAGAGAAATAAAAGGCATATGAACTGTCAAGTAGGAAGTAAAACTGTCACTGTTTTCAGATAATATAATAGTGTACATAGAAAACCCTGTAGGATTTATTTTAAAGATAGGCTATCTTTAATGAAGTTTTAAAAAATTTTAACACACTAGGCATTTCCTAAATGTTTGGGTTATTTTTTGTCATAAAATATAAGGTAAATATAACTTTCATAAATTAGTTAAATATATTATCATCTGAGAACTAGACTAGAGCTTTATTAATGAGGAATTCATCAGAGAAATACAATGAAAGAGAGAGATAAGTTATTTTTTCAAAATAACTTTTATCTAAAATCATTCAATCAAAAATGAAAAGATGTGTGCCTTTAACAATAAGGTAAAGATCACTCTTAAAAGAAAAATATGTTCAAATTCAAGAAGCTACACTATCTTAAATCCCACTCATTTTGCAAAGAAAAAGAAAAATAGGAAAGCCATGTTTTTGATGTGTGTCACATGCCATGGAATTAATACAATGAGATGCTGGTTTCAGAAAGAGGCTATACTAATTCTCTAGATTCTATTACAGTTAGGAACTTAGGTATTTTCTGACACTTCTCCTTTTCCACACTTTCTCTAGAGTGTGAATTTTGATGTTTTGGAACATATCTTATATAATTTACATCCACACTTTCCAGCAAAACACTTGACATTTAACAAGTTTTCAACAATTTATTTCTATTTTTATTTTTTTATGAATGGGTGGATATAAGAGTACACTTATTGCCAATGTACATGCTGTGAACATATTAAAATAATGATTTTTCTTTTCTAATTTGAAGATTTAAAATCATAGCTTTTCTGAAAGAAACCCCAAATTATATTTCTAATCAAAAATTAAATAAAAGTGAACACAGTAGAATCTATGAAAAACATATATCTACAACAGATATTGGAAGAGTAAAAGTGGCTTTCCACAATGTCTATCATGAATAATTGATAAAAAAACTTAGGTGATCCAATCTCTGTTTGAAAGTTCTTGTGTTTTTTTTATTGTTCTAGACATTGCAGTTCTGGTAAAATAATAATAATAATGATGATGTAAATAGCTTATCCCTATTATATGTTTTGTATCCTTATGGAACTTATTTGTCCCAATACTTTTGAATACTCCAAGGGGTACATACTTTCACTAGTTAATTTCACTGTTGCCACATTTTCATTTCTACAGGTGAAGACACATGAAATTTTCCTACCTCACATATGTAGACCATGACAAAGTAGCCAATAGGTTTATTTATTGGTATAATGAGAGTACAATCATATTTACTTGATATGAACTTTTACATGATTAAATAAATACTGTATCTAGAATGGCATTTATCATTTATTCATTCATTCAACAACTATTTTAGCATAGAGTATATACAAAGCCTTTTCTAGATGAAATTTATGGCAGAACTTTATCCTAGCTAATATAGAGCCTAATTCTTACTCTTTATCTAACATAATTAATTTCTTAAATCATTAATTAAATTTTGGATGTTAAACCAATTTTCAATTTTTTGGATAAATTCTATATGGATAAAATGTACCCATAACTTTAAATATTGCTAGATTCTGCCTGCTAGCATTTGCTGAGAGTTTTTACATCTATATTAATAAGATTCTTTATATTTTCTTTCTATACTTATAAGAGATCTGTAATTTTCTTTCTGTGCTTTTGTCTAATTTTTGTATTAGTTAATTATAGACTCATAGAATGAGTTAGAAAATAGTTTCTCCTCTTCTACTTTTTAGAAGAGTTTGTAAATACACTATTAATGTTTCTTTATACTCCTTGGAAGTTTAGTAAGATTTTCTATTTCTTTTTGCCTAATTTTCGGTAGTTTGTGTCATTTTAAGAATTTGTTCATCCCATTAAATATCAAATTTTTGACACAGTTATTCATGTTATCTCCCATAATTTTTTATTTTTATATTTCTCTGGTAAATATTTCTATATTTCTCTGGTAATGTTACCTTTTTCCAATATTTTAAATTTCAATTTTCTCTCTTTTTTGTCACATTTTGCTTTCTGTAATTTCAGCTGTGTTTCAGTTGCATACATGCTTATAATGGTCATAACTTCCTCAAATATTGACCCTCTTATCATTTAAAGTTATCCTCTTTACTTTCATCAACATATCTGTCTTAAAGTCTATTTTGCCTGATATTAGTATAGCCATTCCAGCTTTTATGGCTGCCATTTACATGATCTAAAAGACAGAATAATGGTCACATGTAGACAACAGGACATAATTCCTAAAACCTGTAAATATAACCTTAGTAGAAAAAGGGGTCTTTACAGATATAATTAGATTAAGGGACTCGGCATAAGGAGATTATCATAGGTTATACAGGTAGAAACCCAAATACAATCACAACTCTTTTTGTAAGAGAGAAACAGAGAAAGACTTGGTACACACAGAAGAGGAGGAGACAGTGTGACTACAGAGGCAAAAATGGGAGTTATGTAGCCAAAAAGAAAAAAGTCAAGGGGCATGACAAATAGAAAGAAGCAAAGAACAACCTTCATTATACTGGCTACATTGGGAGTATAGCCTTTTTAACACCTTGATTTGGCCCAGTAAAATTTATTTATTTATTTGACATTTTAGGAAGCTTTATTATTTTTATCGTTGTTCTATTACAGTTGTCCCAATTTTACCCCACTGCTCTCCTCTGCCCCACCAACCCTAGCCCTTCCCCTCTGGTCACTATCCATCTGTTTCTTCTTTCAGTGCCTCTGGTTCTATTTTGCTTATTTGTTGGTTTTGTTCTTTAGGTTCCTCTTAAGATGCTGTAGGGAGATCATATGGCATTTTTATTTCACCACCTGGCTTATTTCACATAGCATAATGCTCCACAGTTCCATCCATGCTGTCACAAAAGGTAGGAATTCCTTCTTTCTTTCTGCTGTGTAGTATTCTATTGTGTAAATGTATCACACTTTTTGATACACTCATTTATTGATGGACACCTAAGCTGTTTCTAGCACTATCTTATTGTAAATAATGTGGCTATGAACATAGGGTTGCACAGGTTTTTCGAACTGGTGTTTCAGGATTCTTGGGGTATAATCTCAGCCGTGCAATCAATGGTTCCAAAGGCCATTCCATTTTCAGCTTTTTGAGGAAATTCCATACTGCTGTTCACAGTGACTTCACCAGGCTATTCTCACCAAGAGTGAATAAGGTTTCCCCTTCCTTCACACCCTGCTAGAACTTGTTGATTTATTGGTGATAGCCATTCTGATCAGTGTGGGGTGCTACTTCATTGTGGTTTTAATTTGCATGTTTCTGATGGCTAGTGATACTAAGCATCCTTTCATATGCCTATGGACTCTCTGTATGTCCTCCTTGGAGAAGTGTCTGTTCAAGTCCTTTGCCCATTTTTTAGTTGGGTTATCTGTCTCCCTGATGTTGTATCATATGAGTTTTTAGATATTTTTTAGATCAAACTCTGGTCTGAGGTATCATTGGCAAATATGTTTTCCCATACAGGTGGTTCCCTTTTCATTTTGCTGATATTTTCTTTAGCCACGCAGAGGTTTTTAATTTGATGTAGTCCCATTTGTTTATTCTTTCCTTTACTTTCCTTGACCTAGAATATTGAAGTTTATTTCACACATCTGACTTGCAGAAATGTGATAAGATAAATTTGGATTGTATTAAGCTAATCATCTTGTTACAGCAACCATAGAAAACTACCACACTTGATGTGGCATTTTTTGTCCTTCAGGTTAATCTATTTGTCTCTTTGAACTTAAAGTTTATCTCCTTGTACACAAGATATAATTGGATCTTGGTTTTTTATCACACTAAAAAACCTTACCTTTAAAATATTAATTATCATTCTTGGTGGGATATAGTAAAGTAGTACTTATAAGGACTTTTATAACATTGACTGAATATATTAGAAAGAAAAATATCTAAAATCAACAATTTAAACTTCCAATTTAGCACACTAGAAAAATAAGGGCAATTATAGCAAATTAAACATAAGAAAATAAATAAGACAACTTACCTCAGAAATCAATGAAATTGAAAAAGGAAAAATAGAAGAAAATCAACAAAACAAAAAGCTAAGTCTTTAAAAATTTTCAATAAAATCAGTAACCCTCTAGCTAAGCTAAATAAAAAAATACAGAAAGAAGACATAAATTACTGATATCTGAAATAAAATGAGTCATTCACTGCAGAGCCCATGTTCATATAAATGATAAAATATACTATGAACAATTTTATGGCCACAAATTTGATAACTGAAATAAAATGGAAAATTTCTTGAAAGGCAGTCTGTCAAAATTTATACAAAATGAAATAGACAATCTAAATAGCCTACATTTATTTAAAAATAAATAAATAATTAGTAAATCTTCCAAAACAGAAAGCACCACATCCAGATGTAGTCACTGATGAATTCTACCAAACATTTAAGGAAGAAACTATAACAATTATCCACAGTCTTTTTCTAATGCCTAATCAGAGGGAATATTTCCTAACTCAATGAGACCAGCCTCACTTTACTACTCAAATCATGTTAAGACATTATGAGAAGAGAAAACTGGAGGCTAATCATTTCTCCTGAACACAGATGGAAAAATGTTCAATGAAATACTAACAATTTAAATACAGCAATATATAAAAAAGAATAATAAAACAAAACAAAGAGGAATTTATCCTAGATATACAAGGCTGGTTCTGTCTTTGAAAATAAATTAATGCAGCCCATCACATTCAACAAAAGAGTTAAATTCACATAATAAATCAATAAATGCAGAGAAAGCATTTGACAAACTTTAATACTTATTCATGATAAAAAACAACCCCAGTGAAACTGAGGAATAGAGGGCAAATTTCTTAAATTGATTAAAAATAACTCTTTAAAAACTTACAGCAAACATTATACTCAATAATGAAGAACTGGAATTTTTACTGGAAATATTGGAAACAAGCCCAGAATGTTTCTTCTCATCACTACTTTAGAACATCATACTAGAATTCCTATCTGATATACTGAGACAAGTACATAAAACAAAAGATATAAATACTAGCAAAATATTAAAATTGACTTCCTCCTTGCAAAACCAAAAGAAGCACAACAAATTTAAAAACAAAATTAACCAGAACTGCCAGAAAATCTAACTGTATGGAAGTCTAACAACCAAGGAGTTAAAGAAGAAATATTCATCCAGACTGGTTGGAAGGGGAATCTAGGCAGCTGGGGTAGAGAGGACATGCAGCAAGGTGGTGGCTGGTGGACCAGGTGGTGCAACATTTGCTTGTGGATAACCAGGAGGGACAACTGGGGAGCAAGACAGACTGCTCAATCCAGGAACCAGTGTGGGGGAATAAAGCCTCAAAATCACTGACTAAAAATCTGAGGGGATTGTGTCAGCAGGAGAAACTCTCAGCCTCACAGGAGAGTTCATTGGAGATACCCTAAGGGTACTAGAATGTAGACAAACCCACCACCTGTGAATCAGTACCAGAAGAACCCAATTTGTTTATGGGTGGTGGAGGAAGTGACTGAAAGCCTACAAAAGTGCAGAAAATAGCACTGTTCCCTCTCAGGTCCGTCCCCCACATATAGGACCACAACAGAGCAACCTGAGTTTCCCTGCCCTGGCAAAGATGTAAGGCTCCACCCCTTACTACAAAACAGGTGCACTGAGATGAAAAAAAAATGGCTCAAAGGAAAGAATAAATCAAAGTTTCAGAAACAGAACTAACTAAACATTGCTAACCTATCAGATGCACAGTTCAAAACACTGGTAATCATGATGCTCACAGAAATGATTGAGTATGGTTGCAAAATAGAGGAAAAGGTGAAGGCTAAGAAAAGTGAAATAACAGAGAATGTACAGGGAACCAACGGTGATGGGAAGGAAACTGGGACCAAATCAATAGTCTGGAGCAGAAGAAAGAAAGAAACATTCAACCAGAACAGAATAAAGAAACAAGAATTTTTTTAAAAAACTGAGAAGAGGCTTAAGAACCTCTGGGACAACTTTAAAGATTCCAACATATGAATCAGAGGGGCGCCAGAAGGAGAAGTGGAAGAGCAAGAAATTAAAAACTTAGTTGAAATAATAATGGAGGAGAATTTCCCCAATTCAGCAAATGAAATAGACTTCCAGGAAGTCCAGGGAGCTCAGAGAGTCCCAAAGAAGTTGAATTCAAAGTAGCACACACCAAAGCATATCATAATTACATTACCCAAGGTTAAAGATAAGGAGAGAATCTTAAAAGCAGCAAGAGAGAAGGAGACAGTTACCTACAAAGAAGTTATCTTAAGACTATCAGCTTTTTCAAAAGAAAACTTGTATGCAAGAAGGAGATGGAAAGAAGTATTCAACATCATGAAAAGCAAGGATCTACATCTAACATTATCTATCCAACAAAACTATCAGTTAGAATGGAAGAGCAGAAAAAGTGATCCCCAGATAAGGTCAAATTAAAGGAGTTTATCATCACCAGCTCTTATTCCATGAAATGCTAAAGGGCTTTATCTAAAGAAAAGTAGATGATCAAAAATATGAACAGTAAAATGACAACAAACTCACAACTATCCACAACTGATCCTAAAAGAACAAAACAAAACAAAAACAAAGTAAACAGCTAGAATAGGAACAGAATCACAGAAATGGAGATCTCATGGAGGGCTATCAGTGGGCAGGGAAGGATGGAGAATGGGGGGAAATGTACAGGAAATAAGAAGCATAAATGGTAGGTATAAAATAGACTGAGGAAGGTTAGGAATAGTACAGGAAATGGAGAATCCAAAGAACTTATATGTACGACCCCTAGACATGAATTAGGGGTGGAGATGCTGGTGGGAGGAGCCATGCAGGGCAGAAAGGAATAAAGGGGAGAAAAAAATTGGACAACTGTAATAGCATAATCAATAAAATATTTTCTAAAAATAAAGAAGCTAAGCAAGCAAACAGAGAATGGAGAGAAATTAAAAGAAAAAAAAAAAAAAACCTGTTCCCAGATGACATTATTGTTTGTATAGGGGGGGAAAAATAACCCTCCAGAACTAATACTTAACTATAGCAAGGTTACAGAATACAAGATTAATATCAAAAATAAAAATCAATCACTGGCAATAAAAATAATTTAAATTTCAAATTCAACAGAACTTACATAACACTGCCAAAATATAAATACTTGGGTATAAATCTAACAAAGTCTGTATTAGGAAAACAACAAAGTCTGATGAACTAGATGGGTGGACAGATATTCCATGTTGATTGACAGAGCCTCAATATTGTCAGAATATTAATTCTTCCCAATTTGATCTATAAAGTCAATGCATCAGAATCAAAATACAACAAATGAGTTTGTGTATATTTATAAATTGATTCTAATATTTATATAAAAAAGCAAAATACACACAATGGTCTACTCAATATTGAAGTCAGGGTACTGGAACAAAACTAAATTCAAGAACTGCTATAAACATGAAGGAATCAAAATAGTGTGATGTTGGTGAAATAATAAACAAATTGACCAATGGCACAGAATACAGGCCATAAATTAACATGTACAAATGTAATCAACTGATCTATGACAAATAAGAAAATGCAATACAATTGAGACAAGCTTGTCTCTTCAACAAATGATGTTGGAACAAATGGACACCACATGTAAAATTTTTTTAAAAAACCATAAATGTAAAGTTGACACAGATCTTATGCCATTCATAGAACAAAGTAACTTAAAATGGATTGGAAATCCCTAAATTTAAATTGCAAAAGTATAGAATGCCTAGAATATGGCATAAAATAAAGACCAAGATTACATTGTATATGGGTGTGTGTTTGGTACATATCATATGCCATTGAATCAACTCTGCTTTTTGGCAACCTTGATAATGATTGATGCCCACAATATCCTGTACTCAACAGCCCTACTCAGCACCCATAGACTTATATGCCTATGGTTTCTTTTATTAAGTCAATTCATTTAATTTTTGGACTTCCTCTTGACATTCTGCCTTCTATTTTCCCAGCATTATTGTCTTTTCCAAAGGTCCATGCCTTCTCAAGATATAAAATTTTGTCATTTTTCCTTTTTGCAATGTTTCAAGTTTAATTTGCTCTACTACCCATTTGTTTATATATCTAGTGACCCTGGTATCTGTAGAACTCTCTTTCAACACCATATATCAAATGAATCTGTTTTTTAGTTTATGTCAGCCTTCTTCACTGTCCAATTTTCAATCCAGGCATAGCAATTTGGGAATGTGAGCATGTGAATAATCTTATCATTAGAGCCTTGGTCTCTAATGACGCATCTTTGCTCTTGGTGATCTTTCCTATTGCTCATCCTTCCAAGTCTCAGCTTTCACTTGATGTCTTGGCTGTACTCTCCATTTAAATTGATTACTGAACTGAGGCAAGCTACATCTTTAACAGTTTCAATTTCTTCACTGTTTAAATTAAAGTAGTGTATATCCTCTGTAGTGATGATTTTGTTTTCTTGATGTTGAGACTTTTTAGATACACCAACCAAGTCACAATCCGTGAAAGAAAGAATTGAGACACTAGACATTGTTAAATTAAATATTCTACTCTGTCAAAGATGCTTTCAAGATAATGAGAAGAAAGGCCAGAGATTCAAGATGGTGGAGGAATAAGTGAAAGCTATACTAACCTCTCAGGAAAAATCTAGAATTACAACTAAATTGTAGAGAAATCACCTTGAATAGCCAGCTGAATACTAGCTGGAGAGAAGCCTTACAACCTGAAAGAGACAGAAGAAAACACTTCAGCATAATGTGACTGGCAGGGAGTGTGGAGGAGGTGGCTTGCTGTGCTTCCACAGGTGGCAGCTGAAGTGCTGGAGGGATATTTCAGTGGTCAGGGGGTCCCCCTGTGAAATATGAGGTCTAAACCCCAACCCAGGCTCGACACCCTATAGCACTAGAGCAGGAAATGAACCCAGATAACATCCAGCTGTGAAAAAGCAGCACGGGTTCTGTCAGCCAGGGAGAATCAGCTGAAGTTGCAGAGAGCCTTTTAAAGAGCCAAAGCACAAAATGTCATTTGCTGCCACTTTCCTGGGTGCTGGTAAATAGAGGGCAGAGTAGGCTAGAGATGCTTGAATAGAGTCTGGGTTTGGTGGCTCTGGAGAGAGAACTACGGGAACAGCTGCCAGGATGCTTGTGCTGAGTCATACCCCATATTGCCAGAGCCATCTCTATCAGGCAGAGCACTCCTCTTTGAATGGGATCAGCCTGAGGGTAAGCAATAGTCCCACCTGCAGGAACTACTCTGCCCAACCCTGTGGAACTTAAGTGTGACTATTGATTGCAGAGCAACTAGATTAATGATTCACCAGCTCAGGAGCTGATTAATGTGTAAGGAAGAAAATATAAAGAAGTAACACAAATGAGAAGACAAAGAAATGGACCCCAAATGAAAGAACAAGATAATTTTCCAGAAGAACTAGATGAAAAGAAGGCAAGCAATTTATCAAATAGAGAGTTTAGAGTAATGATTATAAAGATACTCAATAGCATGACAAAACACATAGAAATCATAAAACAGAATCAGTCATAAATAAAGAATGCAATATCTGAGATAAACAATACACTGAAAGGAAAAAACGGTAGGTTAGATAAAGCAGAGGATTGAATCAGTGTTTTGGAAGAAAAGGTAAAATAAAACAAGTAGACAGAGGAGCAAGAAGAAAACAGGAATTAAGAAAATGAGAGCTTAAGAAACATCTTAGAAAACACGAAACAAAACGACATCCACATCATGGGAATATCAAAAGGACAACAGAGTAAGCCACAGATTGAGAACCTATTTGATGAAATAATAATCAGAGCTTCCCTAATCTGATGAAGGAAAAAATCATACAACTCCAGGAAGCTCAGAGAGTCCCAAACAAGTTGGATCCAAAAAGGCCCACAACTGAAACACATCACAGTTAAAATGAAAAGGCTTAAAATAAAGACAGAGTTGTAACAGACCCAAGAGAAAAGCAGGTAGTCAACTACAAGGGAGCAACAATTAGATTTTCTTCTTACTAATCAGAAACATTTCAGTCCAGAAGGGAGTGGTGTGAAATATTCAAGGTGATGACAACTAAGGACCTATAACCAAGACTACTTTACCCAATAAGGCTATCATTTAAAGCTGAAGGAGAGAGAAGGGGCTCCCCAGACAAGAAAAAGCTAAAGGAGTTTGTTAACACCAAACCAGTACTGCAGCAAATGTTAAATGGCTTGTTTTAAGAAGGAGAACGAAAAAAAATAATAAAACAGTAAAATAGTCTAAAAATAAAATGGCACTAAATACATATCTATCAACAAGCACCTTAAACATAAATGGCCGATGACTCCAACCAAAAGGCACAGGGAGCTGAATGGGTATGAAAACTAGACCCATATATACGCTGCCTCCAAGAGACCCCATTAGATTAAAAGATACACACAGACTAAAATAAAGGGATGGAAAAAGTATTTCATGCAAATGGAAAGGGAAAAAAAGCTGGAGTAGCAGTACTTTTATATCCAACAAAAATTGACTTTAAAACCAAGGCTGTAGTAAGAGACAAAGAAGGATACTACACAATGATAAGGGGAACAATCCAACAAAACATAACCCTAGTAAATATTTATGCCCCCAACATAGGAGCACCTAAATATGTAAAGCAAATCTTGATGGACATAAAAGGAGAGATCAACAAAAATACAGTCATAGTTGGGGATTTTAACACACTATTGACTTCAATGGATCTTCCAGGCAGAAAATCAACAAGGAGACAGTGACATTACATGACACACTAAATTAAATGTATTTAATTGATATCTTCAGAGCATTTCAAGCCAAAGAAGCAGAATGCACGTACTTTTCAAGGGCACATGGAATGTTTTCAAGGAGGAACCACTTTCTAGGACACAAACCAAGTCTCAATAAATTTAAGAAGATTGAATTCATATCAAGCATCCTCTCTGACAACAATGCTATGAAAATAATCAACCACAAGAAGAGCATTGAAAAACATGGAAGCTAAATAAAGTGTTATAAAACAATGAATGGGTCAACAATGAGAACAAGAAATCAAAAGATATATGGAAACAAATGAAAATTAGGGCACAACAATTCATAATCTGTGGGACACTGGGGAAGCAATCCCAAGAGAGAAAGTAATAGCATTACAGAACTACCTCAAAACACAAGAAAAAGATCAAATAAACAATCTAACTTCACACTTAAAGGAACTTGAAAAAGAACAACAAACAAAGCCCAATGTGAGTAGAAGGAAGGAAGTAATTAAGATCAGACTAGAAATAAATTAAATAGAGTCTAAAAAACAATACAAACGATCATTGAATTCAAGAGCTAACCCTTAGAAAAGATAAACAAGATTGACAAACATTTAACCAGACTACTCAAGAAAAAGAGAAAGGACCCAAATAAATAAAATCAGAAATGAAAGAGGAGAAATAGCACATGACACTAAAGAAATACAAAGGATTATAAGAAAATACTATGAACAGTTGTATGCCAACAAACTGTACAACCTGGATGAAATGTATAAATTCCTAGAAACATGCAGTCTTCCAAAAACAAATCAGAAAGAATCAGAGAATCTGAATAGACAGAACACACCTAATGAAATTGAAACAGTAATAAAAAACTCCTAACAAAGAAAAGCTCTGGACAAGATGACTGCACAGGAGAATTTTACCAAACATTCAAAAAAGACTAACACCTATCCTTCTCAACTATTTCATAAAATTCATAATGAGAGAAGGCTCCAAACTCATTTTATGAGGACAGCATTATCCTAATTCCAAAACCAGATAAGGATACTACAAAGAAAGAAAATAATAGGCCCATATCACTGATAACATAGGTCCTCAACAAACTATTAGCTAGCCAAATACAGCAGAGCTTCAAAAAGATCATACACCATGATCAAGTGGGATTTTTTCTGGGAATGCAAGGATGGTACAACATTCACAAATAAGTAAATGTGATTATCACATAAAAAAAGGAAGGATGGAAAGCACATAATTATATCAATGGATTCAGAAAAAGCTTTTGATAAAATCCAGCACCTATTTATGATAAAAACTCTCAGCAAAGTGAGAATAGAGGGAACATACCTAAACATAATAAAGGCCATATATGATAAACCCACTTCCAGCATCATACTCAAAGGGCAAAACTACAACTGTTCCCCTTAAAATTAGAAACAAGGCAGAGGGATTCGCTGAAACCTCTCTTATTCAACATATTACTGGAAGTCCTAGCCACAGCAATCAAACACAAGAAGAAATAAAAGGCATACAAACGGAAAAGGAAGAAGTAAAACTGGCTTTATTTTGCAGATGACATGATACTGTACATAGAAAACCCCAGCAATTCCACCAAGAATGTACTAGAACTAATAAATGAATACATCAAAGTAGCAGAATACAAAATTAATTCCAGATCAGGTGCTATTTTATATACTAATAATGAACTAACTGGAAGGGAAATTAAGAAAACAATCCCATTCACAATGTCTTCAAAACCAATAAAATACCTGGAAATAAATCTAACCAAGAATGTAAAAAAACTGTACTTGGAACATCATAAGACACTAAAGAAAGAAAGTGAAGAATATGCAAATAAGTGGAAGCACATATCAGGTTCATGGATAGGACAATTTAATATCATTAAAATGCCTATACTATGCAAAGCACAGCACAGAATCAACACAATTCTTGGCAAGATTCCACTGATGTATTTCGCAGAACTAGAACAATATTTCAAAAATTTTATGGAAATATAAAAGGTTCCCAGAGCAATAGTGATCCTGAAATAGAAGAAAAAAGTTGCAGAGCTCATGCTACTTAACATCAAACTATACTACAATGACAGTGATCAAAACAGCCTGGTAGTGACATAAAAACAGGCACATAAATCAATGGAATAGAATAGAGAGCCTAGAAATAAACCCACACCATTTTAGTCTGTTAATATTTGACAGAGGAAGCAAGCACCAATTGTGCTAGAGATGGTTTATTCAATAAATGTTGTTGGGAAAATCGAGGTGAGGCTCCCTCATGTGTTACTTCCTGTTTCTCCCTCGCTACCTTTACAAACTTCACAATTCTCTCTTTGTTTTGAATTCTACCATTTTAATCACTATGTGTTTTGGAGTGGGCCTATTTGAGTTCCTCTTGATTGGGTCCTTCTGTGTTTCCTGGATATGTGTGACTTTTTCTCTCATCAAATTAGGGAAGTTTTCCATCATTACTTTTTCAAACAGGTTTTCTATTTCTTGTTCCTCTTCTTCTTCTGGTATCCCTATTATATAGATATTATTATACTTCATATTGTCCTTAACCCCACCTTGTTCTGTTTTTCCTTTTCTTGCTCTTTCTGGGAGTTTTTTTTTTTTTCTACCTTGTCTTCCAGATTGCTGATTCACTCCTATGATTCATCTAGCCTGCTTTTGATTCCTTCTACTGTTCTTCAATTCAGAAATTGTATTCTTCATCTACTCTTAGCTCTCATTGATAGTTTCTATGTCCTTTATCATGTTGGTGTGGTTGACTGTGAGTTCACTGTAGCTTCCTTGTAGTTTTTGGTTAATTTTCACTGAGCTCATTGATCTTCCTTATATTGTTTTGTACTCAGTATCAGAGTTG
>PVKM010017309.1:0-26070 GCA_004027735.1 Carollia perspicillata
AAAGGAAGTAAAAGGCATCTTCTGCCTCCAGATTTCATGGACAGTACACTTAAGAAGAAAAATTGTGTTGTATTTGGAAAGTGATGAAACGGAACTGGGCAAAGTGTGAGCTGCAATCAGGGGCAATGTCACCTAGATGGGGATGGACCAGTACCACTCAAGCCCCCAGTGAGTTCTCCAGGGGCCCTGGCGGCCAGTCCCCCCTCCCCCACTTCTCTGCCGACACCGTCCAGGACATACCCTTTAAACTGGCTGGGAATTCAGCTGCCGTCTCCCCTGAAATACCCAGTGGCTGCTTATAAAATACATGGTGCCACAGCAGATTTCTCCTCTCACGATCCCCACATAAAATTGCAGCATACTGCATCAGTAAACCAGTCTGGGAGGCCTCCAGAGAGCACGGTAGGAGAAATGGTCCAGGGCACCGGGGAGGTTTCCGGAGCCCACTTGGCCGTGAGGAGGAAGCCAGGCGCTCACTGGAGTAGCCGGACTTTTGAACAGAGGAAAATGCTACGTTGCTGCCATTCACCAGCTGTGCGACCCTACCTAAGTCACTCAACCTCTCTCGGTTCCAGTTTCCTCCTCTGTAAAGGTATCCACCACGATCATTCTCAAGCCCCTGACATTCACTGCAAGGCTATTCTTGGTCCAGCCAGCCAAGGAGAAGTTGAGGAAGACAGGAAGCAATGGGAATCTTGTCATTTAAAAGATGAGGAAAAGGGAGACAGACTCATGGATGGAGAGCAGGACGACAGCTAGTGGCGGAGAGTGAGGGGATGGGGTGACTGAGCAAAAAGAAAAAAGGACGTGTGGACGTGGACAACAGTGTGGAGGGGGGGAAATGGAAAAAAATACAACGAAGACTAAATCAAAGAAAATAAAAACAAAACAAAACAAGGAGGTGAGGTGCTAGGAAAGTTTCTTGAGCTCCATGATGGAGTTGTGTGGACCTGTGATGTGCATTCATTTGTGCACCTACCTGTTGAGGAACTACTGTGTGGTGGGCACATAGGCAGCCGTGCCAAACACCACGGCTTTTGCCCTCCGGAAGCTCATGGCTCTGCATGGCTGTTGTCTCTGGGTCTGTCAGGCACCCTCTCGGATGCCAGCACACAGCAGGCCGGGGCCCCTCCTCTGTGCCCGCCCACGGCCTCCCCTGCAGTGCCCCCCCCCAGTTACCTTACCTGTCCTCCACCTCCCAGCGCCTCCGTGGAGCCTTCCTCTACTGTTCGCACAGCGGACTCTGACTTCTCTGGTCTCTGAACTGTAAGACTTACCAGAGCACTGTCGAAGACGAAATCTTGTCGCTTGTGAATTGCTGCCAAGTGCCCCAAATCATGACCCTAACTAGATTAGAAGCTCCCCAAAGAGAGGGGCAGGGCCTCCATTTTCTCCAGGTCCCCAGGGCGCAGACTCCCACAGTTTCTCAAAGTACACACCTTGCCTGATGCTCAACTGGGTAAAAACCTCAGTTAAGGGGGTTCTCTTCTGGTTGTCTGAGAGTTAATTTTTAAAACTATTTTTCTTTTGTTAGTAAGAACACATTTATTTATTTACTTATTTAATCTCCCAACAGCCCTCCCCTCTGCCAACTATCAGCTTGTTCTCTTTATCTGTAGATCTATTTCAATTTTGTTTTGTTTATTCACTTGTTTTTCTTTTAGATTCCACTTATTGGTGAAATCATATGATATCTGTCTTTGGCATATTTCACTAAATATAATACCCTTCAAGTCCATCTATGTTGTCAAAATTGGTACAATTTCATTATTTTTCATGGCTGAATAATATTCCACTGCATATTTGTACCATGTCTTCTTTAACCACTCATCTCTTGATGAGCACTTAGGTTGCTTCCATATCTTGGCTATTGTAAGTAATGCTGCAGTGAACATAAGAGTACATGTATCTTTTGGAATTAATGTTTTTGTTTTCCTCAGATATACACCCAGAAGTGGAATTGCTGGGTTATAGGGCAGCTCTATGTTTAATTTTTTTTTTAGGAAACTCTATACTATTTCCCATAATGGCTGCAACAATTTACAATCCCACCACAAGGACACAGGGGTTTCCTTTTATGAGAGTCAATTTTTATTTCAACCTTTATTTCTTAGCCCTCTTAAATTGGACTACTAGTCCACTTTCTCAATGTGGCACATCAGTAGAAAACATTTTTAATGAAATCTTTCTGGTTTCGGATGGCACCTCACTCCGTGGCCCGTGGGTCTCACCAACACTCCGTGTGGACTGGGATGCACCAGGACAGTGTTCCCGAGAGGCGCGGTGAGCCTGTGTCAGTGTGAGCCAGCGGGTTTCCAACTTTTTAAAGCAGCGCCACTCTTTAGTTCAATAAAATTACACAGAGAAACCCAGCGTCGGTAAAGGCTCTGCTAAAGCCAAAAGGGGGAGCCCCAGCCCCGGCCTGCCCTCTCACCCTGTCACCCCATACAGCTCGCCCTGCGCCACGTCCCTGGGCCCTGGGGTTCCGCGATGCGTGATGCAGAACCACCACTCTAGACTCTGCCCTGGAGTTATTTTTTAAATCCATGATAATTTTCACCTTTCTCATTAAAATAGAAGAGGAGAATGAAACTACAGAGCTGGGGTGGGGTGGGAGGACAGAGAGAGCAATGATGTGGGAATCTGATTTACTGAAGGTTCATATGAATTAAATACTAGTCTGAGGTATATATGATATGTATATGTACGTTATATATACAGGCATACCTGGTTTTATTACGCTTCACTTTATTGAGCTTCACAGATGTTGTGTTTTTTACAAATTGAAGGCAAGACCCTCCACCAGCAAAAAAAAAAAATTACAACTCAATTTATAGTGATATTTTATTGCAGTGGTCTGAAACCAAACCTACAATACCCCTGAGGTGCGCCTGTATGTATGTGTTTTTATATTAAAACATTGATGGAGACCTTCACTGTGTATTCAAACACCATTATTTCCCCCATTTTACAGATGAAGAAACTCAGGCACAGCGGGCTTCAGTAGCTCCCCCAAGGTCACACCATTGGCCAGGAGCAGGCAGAGCTGAGAGTTGACCCCACCACAGCTGGCCCTGCAGGTCATTCAAGACATCAAAAACCAACAATCGTATCAGCTTTTATTTGCTCTACATCTTAGAATTTTTTGAGAATTTTTACGCATGGCATTCCACCTGAGCCATTGAACTACCATCTAAGAGGATTACCGCCTCAGTTCTCCAGTTGAGCAAACTGAGCCACACAAAGATTAAATTCTACCCAGAATAACAGGCCAAACCAAAACACAGGTCTCCTGACCTCTAAGTTGAATGCTTTTATCCCTATGACTCTTCGCTAAGCCAAACTTCACAAGAAGCCACTGCCCTTTAGTGCCCTTCCGGAAAGCTTCTGCTCAGTTCCCCCGAAGCCCCTCCTCCCGGGGGTGCCGAGCATTCATGGGGACTCTGGGGAGAAGCTGGGTGTCTACAGAGATATCACCAGCACTCAAGTACACGTGTCAGCAATACCCCCCAAATCATCATTTTTGGAAATTTCTTGAGGAAATTTACCGAGTTGCTACGTTTTTCTTTTCACTTTATAGAAAATCTTGTCATTCCTGGACTTCTTTCACAACACAGGTACATTCCAAGAACAGCTTCACGGCGCCCAAAGTTTTGGCAAAAGGCCTACCGCCGCCTTAGGGCTGCCTGGCCCTGCTCGCGTGCAGATCCACGTGGCCGCCATTGGATACAAGTCTGCAGCGTGTGCATCGGTGGGAAAACGGGGAGCTGAGGCACATGCTCCCACCCTGGAGCCCTGACCACAGCCAGCTCTGAGGGTCCTGGACATCAAAGAGCTGCCCACAGAGTGGCAACAACCAGAGACAAGCAGACAAGCTTTGATCTTGAAAAGGCTGCATTAGCCCCTCCACACCGGCCATTAGTGACCCCTCACTAATGGTGAACCCCGCACACCTGTGCAGAAATAGTCCCCATGATCACACGGGCACACATTTTAATACATTTTACAAATCCACGTGAACATTGACATGTATTAAGGAACATTTTTTAATTTCCCAAAAATTATCTCCAGGGTGTCATCATTTGAATAGAAGCATATTATGCACAGGGGAAAAGAAGCAAAGAAAGGGAAGGCATGATCTCAGCTCTCAGTCAATCAATAAGTCAACCAGCTTATATTTAGTGAATAACTTCTATGCACCTGGCATTAAGCTATGTTATAGAAACAGAAAAATAATGCAACATCTCCCGAAAGGAATGTGCAATCTAGATGGAGAAAGAGTTATAACAATAACCTTTTACATTTTACGTAGTAGTTCCTGTTTTACAAAAGGCTTTCACAAACACCAACCTTATACTTTATAAGATACCTACTACTATCCTCATGTTGCCGATGAGGAAACTGAGGCTCAGAATCGATTCCCCCAACTTGTGTTACTGAAGAGTGAAAGAGCAACAATGTCAACTCAGTTTGAACTCCATATCCACAACTCTTTCCCACAAGCCAGGTTGATTCTGCAAAGCAAGACTACTACATGAAAACTAAACCAGCAGCCTTATGTACCCCAATTATATTAACGTAACTGTGCGAGATCCAACTATGAGGGACAGCTAGGATGCAGAGGCAGTAACACTGGAGTTAGAGTCAGGCAGCCCAGGTTCTGTCACCTGCTGGTAAACAGATGACCTCACACAAATCCCATGGCCTCTCTGAGCCTCATTTTCCATGAAATGGAGATAATGGCAGCCACCCAGAGCACTGTTGCCAGGCATAAAGCAAATACTGTATGTGAAGATGCTCTAAAGACAGGAAAGGAGCAATGGAATGTTACTCTAGGTCTAGGGGCAGTGCAGTTAGGATGAGGCCTTCCCTCTGCTGGAGACGTCCACACTGTGGCCTGAGGCCAATAACACAACAGAGAGGTGTCACTGTCTCTCCCGTGACATCCGTGACATCCAGGGAAAGATGTCGGCTTGCAGCACATTCCCATCTGGGTCATAAAGACTCACATTGTAACTAACTTGTAAAAGAGCAAGACCTCACCTGGTCTACTCTAGAAGACAAAACTACATGATTTGCAAAGCACATTATTTGGCGTGTGAAATGCCAATTCTTTAAACAAACAGCTACCTAATGAGGAGGTTTCAAAGGGCCAGACATTATACTTGTTCAGCCTCACATACCTAAGGCACTTAGAGATAAAAATGATTTGGGTACATTGTAATCCAGATGTTTGCACAGAACTCCCCCTACATTTACAAGTACTTTAAATTTCTGACCCACTCTCTCTCTCTCCAGCACTCCTGCAACAGAAAGACACTGTCGTCTGCATAGATAACAGGAAGAAGGGTGTGAGAGGCCCCCTTCCACAAGCATGGTTGACTTGGCTTGCTGGATACAAGGCTAGGTGAGTGCCCTGCTCCTATACTTACCAGTAAGTCAAGGTGAGCACAGCAACACCAGCAGCAGACACACCAGGGAGCCTTCCACTAAGGGTTAATGGTTTTCCTCTGTCAGCTCTCTTGGCCTAGGGTCAACTTCTAGAGCCTACTGCTTTAGCGTCAGCATGGGAATTTAGCCCCTGGTGGATTTCTCCTGTCATCTCCTCTTCCCAGGCCAGGAGGTTGCAAGGAGAAAAAGAAGCCTGAGATCAGAAAGTAAAAGCTGCATTCATCTGCACACAGTAGGTGTACATCTTACTGAAAGCAGATTTCCACAGCCGTCAGTCATAGGGTATATAGGTCAGTGTCCTGCACACATGCATGGGTATGACGCAGTGCTCTGGGTGCACATGCGTGCCCACACAAACACACACACACACACTAATCCACATAATCAATAGACCCATTTCCACAGCAGCCCATATTTCCTCTGAGTTTAAAATACCTTGCTTAAATATGCACTATGATATTAAATAATAATAGGCCTGCAAGTAGAAACTTTCTAAAATAATATATAATATTTTTTTAACAGAAAGCATAAAAGGCACAATGTTGAAAATAATCTGAGAACCCTTCTCAATGTTAATCTGATGAGAAATATAACCAGATTTGGTTAGTTTGGGGCCAGGTACTCATATCAAGGATTTTGAAGACAGTGCTATTAAAAAACAACAAGAAGAAGAAAAACAAGCCTTGTCCTTCTAATCCCCACAAAATCTACCATCTCCAGAATTGAATTCAAATCCTCTGCATTTTTTTTATCCTCACCCAAGGACATACTTATTGATTTTAGAGAAAGGGGAAGGGAGAGACACAGAACATGAGAGAGGGAAAGGGAGAGAGAAAGAGAGGAGAGAAAGGTCAATATGAGAGAGAAATATCAATGGCTGCCTCTCCCACACACCCTGACCTGGGACAGAACCGCAGCCCACGCAGGTGCCCTGACCCAGAGATCGAACCCACGACCCTTCGGTTTATGGAACGATGCTCCAACCAACTGAGCCAGCTGGCAAGGGCTCCTCTGCATTTTTAGGCCAAGAAAAAGGGAAGGGGCTGTCCTTAGCACAACAACAGACTAGCCTGGAAATATTAAATCGACTCAACCCATGTTTTATTAGACACAGCTTAACAACTTTGAGTTTACAAAACTCAGCCAAACAGCATCAGGCTTCAGCATAAACTTTTGCTAACTAGCCCACATAGTTCCCATATGCTCTGAGAAGCAGTTTGAGCCAGCTCAGTACCTTATAATTATAAACACACGTCTTTCAGCTCTTCTGTGTACTCTTCCCAGGCAGAACGGAAATATGTCACTTAAATTAGCACTTGGAGTACAGAATGGGTGCCAAATTTGGGTTAGCACAAACAGGGTAAATAAAGCAGCACCAAATTAAAATGGTAAAATAAACTTTTCTCTGCTCCAGTGGAAACGACGAAGCCCTAGCTGAATGGCAGCTAATGAATCTGGGAAAGGGACACCCTCAGACTGGAGCTCTTGGCTTTTGAATAAGGTTTTCTCATCCAAGGATCTCAAAGCAATTCCTTGCAAAACTCAAGTAGTGTGAAAAAAAACCAGTTGTGATTACTTTTGCAAACTCTTTTGCTGTCACTTTTCTTCATCATTCCCTTTCTGTAATACCAGGAAGGTTGATATTTTTATACTTACGTAACTCATGAGGAAAGGGAAAGGTTGTAGAGGAAGAAAACCAAGGCAGAAAAAAGAGACATAGCTTTACAAAAGCCACACGGCTAGAAAATGATGCAGAAATCCAGGCCTAAAAAAGCCTCCAGCTAGAAGCCTTTGTGCCTCCTCTGTGTAACCATAACTGTGTGCCAACTGTGTGCCTACTGTGTGCCAGGGGCTGGCCTGAGAGACTCTTGTACCTTATCTCACTACTTCCCACCACAGCCCTGTGAGACAAGAATTATTCTCTCCACTCTACTCATGCATCCTGAGTGTACTCTGAGGCAAAAAAGAGGCGGGAGGGAGTACTGGGGCAGGAAATACAGGACAGCACAAGCAAAAGGGCAGGCTCATAGCAGCCCTATTCTTACGGCAACATGGCCTGTCTGGAGGAGAATAACTAAACAAACTCTAAGACAGGCACACCTCATTTTACGGTGCTTTGCTTTATTGCACTTTGTAGATACTGCATTTCTTACAAATTGAAGGTAAGAACTTCCATCAGCAAAAAATTATGACTTGCCTAAGACTCAGGTGATGGTTAGCATTTTTAGCAGTAAAGTATTCTTAATTAGGGTATGTCCATTGCTTTTTAGACATAATATTATTGCACATTTAATAATCTACAGTATAGTATAAACACAACTTTTATAGGCCCTGGGAAATGAAAAACTCACATGACTTGCTTTATTGCATTATTTGCTTTGATGCCGTGGTCTAGAACCAACCTCGCACTACCTCTGAGGTCTACCTGTATGTTCATACAATGGAATACTACTTAGCAATAAAAAAGGAACTTCTGTTGCAAGTTTGGGCAAATCTTAAAAACATTTTGCTGAGTGAAAGAAGCTTTCCACAAAGGAGTACATTCTGTTTGGTTTAATTTATGAAGTTCTAGGACAGGTAAAACGAATCCAAAGAGGGAAATTATCAGAGCAGTGGCTGTGTTTCCAAGGCCCAGTGGTGACAGGGGCCAACTGAGAAGGGCATGAAGGAGCTCTCTGATGGACTGGAAGATTCTGTCCTGGTGGAGCTTTGGATTACCCTGGTGTGTTTGTCTGTCAAAACTTAGCCAATGGTCCACTTAGGTTTGTGCAGTATATTGCATGTACACTGCACCATAAAAGACAAATGGGAACTGTGAACAGGGAATTCTCATTAATGACATGCGTGCTGAAGTACATAGGGCAGGTTACACTGCTGACTGAGACCTAAAATTTACTTCGAGGTCATTTTTTTAAAGATTTTATTTATTTATTTTTAGAGAGAGGGGAAGGGAGGGAGAAAGAGAGGGAGAGAAACATTGATGTGCAAGAGATACATCAATCAGTTGCCTCTCACATGCCCCCAACTGGGCACCTGGCCTACAACCAGGCATGTGCCCCGACTGGGAATCAAACTGGTGACCTTTTAGTTTGCAGGTTGGCACTCAATCCACTGAGCCACACCAGCCAGAGCAGGATCACTTTTTAAAATATTTTATTTATTTACTTTTAAAGAGAGGGGAAGGGAAGGAGAAAGAGTGGGAGAGGAACATCAATGTGTGGTTGCCTCTCATGTGTCCCCTACTAGGGACCTGGCCTGCAACCCAGGCATGTGCCCTGACTGGGAATCGAACCAGCGCCCTTTTGCTTCACAGGCCCATGCTCAATCCACTGAGCTATACCAGCGAGGGCAGGATCATTTTTTTAAAAAATACAGATTGCTGGATGAATAGAGAGATAAACAGATGTGTGGTAAAGCAAGTTTTGTAAAATGTTAATGATGGAATCTGGTGGTGAGCATTCAGGTATCTCTGAAAAATTCCTTCAACATTGTATGCATATGTGGACATTTTAATATAAAGTGTTGGAAAATAGCAAGAAGATGAGGGAAGAAGACAGATTATGAAAGAAACTGAAGGAAAGACAGGAAAGGAAAAGGCCAGGGAAAGAAGATGATAAAAAGAAATCTGGAAAAGGAAATATGTAAGGAAGACAAGGTGGAGGATGACAGAAAAAATGGACAGAAATCATGGGAGGAAAGAAAATATAAAGAAAGGGAAGATATATATGTAGAAAAGAGGCAATATATGTAATCACAAAGAAGACAAAGGGTAGGCAGGAGGAACGGAATAGGGCCAGAGAGGAGAAAGGCAGTCTTAGGCTGTGGGCGGATGCAGCCCAGGTCGTCTCCAAACCGCCCAGCTCCGTGGAGCTGAGCTATGATGGGTGCAACCGCCTCAGGGCTGCCATGCCACTTCCATTTGGTGGTACGCTTGGTCAGAATCCAGATGAAGAGGGTAGAGAAGATTCAAGCATCTTTTGTGTTATAGCCCACGGACCCGTCAAGCCCCAAACTAGAGGCAACATGGTATCCTGGAATGGTTTTCAAACTTTATTGTTTAGCAATAAATTTTTTTCAATTAAAAATTCTTAGCCCTTGTTGGTGTGGCTCAGTAGATTGAGTACCAGACTGCAAACTGAAAGGTCGCCGTTTCGATTCCCAGTCAGGACATAGGCCTGGGTTGCGGGCAGAGTCCCCAATAGGGGACATGTGAGAGGCAACTGATTGATGTATCTCTCACACATCACATTGATGTGTCTCCCTCCCTTCCCCCTCTCTAAAAATGAATAAAATATTTTTTAAAATTTTTTAATTCATATATATAAATTACAAGAATTAACAGGTTAAAGGAATGATGCTCCAGTCAACATGTGTGGCATAGGGGCCAGGCCCTATGTGTAAAGTTGACCGGCCACCTCTCACTGACCCTCACTCCACTCCAGTGACAATCCCAATCTGTAGATCTCCAAGGCTTTAAATACCCTAGCTAAGTAGAAAGTCTACTGCTCTGAAAAACAGAAAAAGTGAGGTCCTGATTCTGCCATGAACTAACTGGTGACTGCAAGTCATTGAACCACCCAGCACCTCATTATTATCTCTATCTGTACTGTCAATCACCCCAGAGCAAGAGGCTCATTTGAGGCATTACTGTAATAAATTTTAAAGCACTTTGCAAATGTGCAACTATTAGGGCTCCTCTTCCCTATAAATTTGCCACACGCACCCATCAATAATCTGTGAACAGACTTCTGGTTCAAAATGGCTCCTAGCTAATAGCTCCCCATGCTGTCTCTGCTACCTTTTCACTACAAGCTCAAGAGAAGTGAAGAAGAAAGAGGAGGCAGAGGAGAAGGAGAAACAGAAGGAGAGAGAGAAGGAATAGGAGAGGGAGAGGAAGAAGCAGGAGAAGAGGAAGAAGAAGGAGGAGGAGGAGGAGGAAGAGGAGGAAAAGAAGACTCACAGCAACATGGAAAATAACTTTTATACTGTATCTCTGCCACCCCCAAGGTCTGAGTCTGTAAGAGCTACCTTAGCTCTCCTGCTGCCTCCATCTCAAACCACCTTTCAATCTATTCTCTACACAGAAGCCAAAGAGAACATTAAAATCACTGTGTGGACCACAAGCTTGAGATGCTCTTCTTGGAAATACAAAAGACAAAGAAATGAGATGGAAAGAACATAAAAAATGCAACAGAGAAATTTTTCTGAGTTGAAGAAATATATACAGATTTTAAAAGTTCATTATGTTCCAGGAATAATCAATGAAAATCAAGGTATTTTCAGACTTTCCCATTTCAATATTAAATGCTAGAATACACTGGACAATATCTAAGTAGTTTTAAATGGAAAAGGGTATGACCTAAGAGTTTTGTAACCAATATTTTGTAAGTGAAGAACTCAGAAAAAGATTCTCAGATATGCAAAGTGTCAGAAAATATAGTACCTATGTGTCTTTCCTAATAAGATTATTAAAATGTAGTCCAACTCCTGAAAAATGAAGCAAAATTAAGAGCTGGAAAGTATAGATATTATAATATTAAGGAGCTAGTGTGGAAAATAAGTCCAATTAAAATAGAAGCAAGCCTAATAATCTATACAAATATGGCTATAAAACTTAAATATAAATGCTAAAAGTAGTTGCTCAAAGGGAAGATATATAATTAAAAAGTTATGTAATTACATTAATCTGGTTATAAAAGCAAATTTAAAAGGCTTAAGAAATAGTGTAAGGAGCCCTGGCTGGTGTGCCTCAGTGGATTGAGTGCCAGCCTGCGAACCAAAGGGTCACTGGTTCCATTCCCAGTCAGGGTACATATGTGGGTTGTGTGGGCCAGGTCCCCAGTAGGGGACATGCAAGATGCAACCACACATTGATATTTCTCTCTCTTCCTCCCTCCCTTCCTCTCTAAAATAAATCAATAAAATCTTTAAAAAAAAGAAATAGTGTGAAGAGAAAAAGAAATAGTGTGAAGAGAAAATACAGAAGAGACTACTGTATTTTGTTGTGTATAATGCACACCCACGTTTTTGGCCCAAACTTTCAGGAAAAAAAATCTTTGATTTTAATTTTGTAATTGAATTTTTATTTATTTATATTTAGAAACAAAACTGATTATTGTATTCTGGGGTGCTATTTGGCATACGGATATCATTGTTGCTTTCTAGAGTTACACTTTTAAAATTGTGCTAAATTATCTGCATCAAATAGAGAAAAAAATGCATTTCTCTCATGGCTGTCAATAATAAAAATATAGCCTGAGAAATATTTTTTAATTCAGCCAATAATAATAAATTATTGGTTAAGAGAAGATATAGACATTCGAAAATATTTGAGATTCAAAACAAAGAAAGTAGGTCAATATACAAAAAAAGAGCAGACAAAGCAGACAGCAAGGAACTGAAAATGAACAAGATGATAGATGTGTGACCAAAAGTGTCAGCTATAACAATAAATGTTAATAAGTTCAACTTCCCTATTAAAAGAGGGTTGAATGAAATATTCATACTGAATCAAAAATATATCCAACTCTATGCTATTTAAGAGAACACTCAGATGTTCTATGACTCTATTAATTTCTTTTAAAAATCACAAATTATACACTGAAATGGAAGAATTTTATGGTATGTCAGCTCTACCTCAATAAAATTGTTTTAAATGAAAAAGAACACTAAAATCAAAAATTAGAAATAAAAGAATGTGCAATGATTATGAAGCAAAAGCGTAAAAAAATAAAGCAGAGGTCACAAAACTAGTAGCAAACAAAGTAAAGTTAAAGGCAAAAAGCACTAAACTGGATAAAAAGGTAAGTTTATAAAAATAAAAAGAGTTAACATTTATAATGAAAACAATACACAGTAATTATGAATATAAACACACTACATTAAAATATACAAATTTCTGTAATTATAGCTAGATATTTAACTTTGGCAGATAAAAGAGGCTAAAAACTTAACAAGATTGTAGATGATGTCAATAACATTAATAAAGCTGTTTTCCTGAGGGTCCTGGAAAGTAGAAATGGTCCAAACTACATTTTCTAACCAAAATGTAATAATTCAAAGTTATCTTTTAATTTTCAACAAAAGTACTTTAATTACTTTGAAATCAAAACTGCAGTTTGAGTACTTAAAGTAAATGACAATTAGAAAGAAAAACATAATAAAACTCATAAAAACTCAGAGCCAAAACCATCCGCAGAGGAAAATGCATGTCCCTGAATTCTTTCTTTGAGTTAAAAAAAAAAACATAAAAACTAAAAAATAAATAAACTAAAATTTCAATTATGGAAACTTAAAAGTAAAATAAAATAAATCCACAGAAAGGAAGGAGATGGAATTATCAAAGATGAAAGCAGATCATAATTAAGTAGAACGGACAAATAAATTTAAATAAATAATGTAAGTGTAAATTAGGAAAAACTCTGCCGAAAACAATAAAGGAAGAGAGGAGAAGAGAGTGAGAGAGAAAAAAGACACAAATGCGCCTAACTCATTAGGCATGAGGAACATTAGAGAGGTAACTGCACTGAAGAAGAGATTTTAAAGACTGTGGGAAACTGTGTTATAATGTACTGGCTAAATGCACTACTTTTAGGAAAATACTCAAGTTCAGAATAAGACTTCTTCGAGAAGAAGTGGAAAAGGTAAACTGATCAATAATTGTCATAAAATTGAAAATATTTTCAAAAGGCATCCTTTGAGCAAAGATTTTGTGTTTCCAGTGGTCAGAAACACGCTAGAGCCCTGGAGAGGGTCACCACAAAATCCTGGAGCCGGCATACCTGGAGCAGACCTCCAGGTGCTGGTGTACAACCCTCTCCGCCCTGCCCATCCTCTCCTAAAATACAGTCTATGTATTATTCTATGCACGCATCTGTGTATAGCTGCTAGGTTTCACTTCTCCGAGGTCATAGGTCCTGGAGCTACATTCTCTGATTATCACCAGCATTTACGCAATTAAAAATAAATCTTTTTTAATCCAACAGACCAGTTCTAACCATGTCCATATGACATGAGGTACAGTAGAAAGAGCATTCAAACTGGAGCCTGAGTTCCAGTTCTGTTCTACGACTACTGTATTTTGTTGTGTATAATGCACACCCACGTTTTTGGCCCAAACTTTCAGGAAAAAAATCTTTGATTTTAATTTTTAATTGAATTTTTATTTATTTATATTTAGAAACAAAACTGATTATTGTATTCTGGGGTGCTATTTGGCATACGGATATCATTGTTGCTTTCTAGAGTTACACTTTTAACACATAAGCATAAATAAAAGAATTAAAACATTGATATAGATACAGAAGTAGTACTACCCATGTATAATGTGCATTCTTATTTTTCCCTCAAAAATTTGAGCAAAAACGTGCACAGTATAAATGGCAAACTATGGCAACTACAATTTTTATACTATCTTGGAGACGGCAGCCCTCAGCTGATAATAAAAGGTTCAGCTTAAATATGCTGTGATTTCATAGAGCTAGTTCTCAAACAAACCTGAGAAAAGAACACTAAGGCGGGTTCCAAAAGTAGTTCCCTATACATGCATATATATATATCTTTCCCACCCCACCCCTTCACCCTCCTCATCCTCAATCACCATCACTAGAAAGACTGGAGAGAATCTAGAAACTTCCATTTGGGAGATCATCAGACACCCACCCTGCAAAGTAGAGCAAGACATAATCCTACTTGCAAGAAGAAGGAAAAGGAATTAAGTGAAAAAGAAAAAGAATTAATGACCAAATAGGAAGCTCAGGCAAAAGGCGTATAAGCAGAGAGAGAAGGACATCAGCCCAAAAGGAAGCAAGTGAGTCTGGCTTCACAGCAGAAGCTAAATTTGAACTTCCTTGCAGTATTTCAAGCAATACATGAAGAAGGAATGTCCAGGCTTCAAGGAGTCACAGGCAACATGAAGAAAGACTAAGAGAGTGCATTTTAAGTGGTTATGTTAAAGCACAATCACCATAATTTGAATAACCCATGCATTTTAAGTGGTTATGTTAAAGCACAATCACCATAATTTGAATAATCCCTATATGATGAGTCGGAGGGATTCATCACCTCACATAAACTCCTCTTTGCCACATTCTGCTTTCTTCCCACTGATTTGTAGCACTTTCTGGGTTGTGTTTCAGAGTGTCATTTAATGTCATTTTATGACTCCCTGGTTGTAAGTGTCTGAGTATTACCAGGGTTTAGAGATTTACAGCCTATTTTAAACTCAGATAATGATGTTTAATTTGTTATTGGCTGTGTAAAGGTTAACAAAGAAATAACTCAAATTATCATCTCAGGGATAACACATTACAAGAGGGCAATTAAGCACAGTACCTGGCATTACACAAAAGATTGATATCTCGTTAGAAGAGAGCAGATGAGTTCTGATCTCACAACACAGGAAATACACTAGTCACCACCGTCTCCCTCTGAGTAAACAAATAGCGGGCCCCACTTATCAGCACCACTGAGTAACCAGTAAGGGAAGAAAACACTTTTCAAGAAAATGAAAGATTGACATGCAGCCAATTCCTTGCAGAAGAGCTGGAGAAGAAAGAAAAGAAACTCAGTCTCCTAGAGAAAATGAGGTTGATGTTACTCAAGTAAAAGATTAGGTTCCCTCACAGTGGTAAACAAACGATACTACGGGGCAAGCAAAAACAGACACGGATCCAACAGGCCCTTGAGCAGAGGAAACAAAATAAATAAAAGCATCAAAGCCAAATTGTTATTAAATTGTCTCTAAAATGGAAAATGAAAAACAATCTATTTATTGCAACAATCACTTTCATTTCTTCTCTTCTCCCCAAAACACCTTTCTATCATGACTTGGTCTGCATCCCATGGGTTCAGGTGCCAATATAAATACAAATGCATACTATTTTTTATTACTTTTTCTTTTTCAAGCCTCACCCAAGGATACTTTTATTGATTTGAGAGAGAAAGAGAGAGAAACATCGATCAGTTGCCTCCTTTATGCACCCTGACTGGGGATGGAACCTGCAATCTTTTGGTGCACTTGACGACGCTCCAACCAACTGAGCCACTGGACCAGGGCAGCTAATATTTTTAAAAACGTCAGATAAAGATATACAGGGTGGCATAAAAGTAGGTTTACAGTTGTTCGTGTGGAAAACAATACAATAGCTAATAAACAGTAAAACAAGAATACACTCTGGCACACTCACAACTGTGAACCTCCTGTTGCCCCACCCTGCGCCTATACTTCTCCACCCCGCTTTCCCAAGTCAGCCAACAAGTAAACGTAGAATGTCTCAGAGAAAGTCTCGCCTGACTAATAAACTCTTTTATGTTCCTCCAAGAGAACTTTATATATTTTTTCTACATTCATTTTCTACCTCTTTCCTTCCCTCTATAGTCTTGGTCTCTCTACATCTGGGTTTTTAACTTCCTCCTTCATTTCCCCACATATCTTCTGCTTTCTTTCATGTTCTTCCCATTCCCTTCCTTTTTTTTTTTTTTTTTTTTTGGTCATTGCCTCTAATTCCCTAAACCTTCCCCATGGGCTCACATCTTCTCTTCCATGACAGCTTCTCCTCTCTAGTCCTTTTTCCTTTTGGCAATACTTGGTCTTCCCACCCAGTTCATCTCTGTCTAGTTTTTCTACCATCCCGCTCATCAGCAATTCTCAATTCTCTCACCTTTTTCTGCACTTCCCGCCTCCCAACGAATTTCTCCAGCCCCAGCTGTGTGGCTCCATTTGGACCAATATATCCACAACAGTCTACAAAATGGACGTGCCCCAGTTCACTTGACCCCAGAAATGACAGCACCAGCAATTCAAAAACAATGAGTCTGGCCACTGTGGACAAAGACTCCCAAGTAGCCAGAAATTCATAAACAGGCCAGGAATACTGTAGAAGTCACCACACTATTGTCCTAGTGTGTTCTTGGAGTCCTGGAACCTCCTGAATTACCATCAAGTGCAAGCCTGGCATTCTGAGTCCTTTTTCCCAAATCACTCAGTCCATGGGGATCTGAGACAGGCCCAGCCTCCTACCTGGCATTATGTTGTCAGGGGAAAGAAACAAGGGCAGCTATGTATGGTTTGCCATTGGCCATCACATTTGTGGCTGGCCTGATTGACAAAGCAACACAAATGCTAGCTATGCCACCTTTGCCAACACTGTCAGGCAGTACTAATGAAGCACCAACATACTTCGAGTCTAGTGCCAAGCCCGGAGGAAGATGGAGAGACCTGGTCCCCAAGGCGGGCACCCCCAGCAATGCGTACCTGTGCAGAGGCCATATCGAATGAGGAAAATCAGACAGTCACATCCAACAACTAGCCTCTGCTAACACATAAATATACGCACTATTCATTTGTTCCTTTAATCAACTGGCCGTACCTTGGTTCTATAACCCCTAATAGATGGCATTGTTAGTATTTCATAAGAGTATGCACATTCCGGTAGTCTGGAATGTCACGCCAGGAAGTCGTGCCCAGACAACACTGTCATATGGAAACGCCTGGGATCAAGGGAGAGCGCATTAGTTAAGCAAACTAACCTTAAGCTTTTGGAACCTGAATATCAACAAAAGGATAAAATAAATGTGCAAATTGTTCTTCCCTGTGGACATTAGCCAGGCGTTTGTTCTTTAGCCAAAAACAGTCAACAGGTGCAATACCACCGTAAAAATGCCAGCCGAGTCATTAATCCAATAAATAAAGGAAAATCCTTGTATTACAGAGAGCCCGCCGTGGTCATGCTGTGGAAAGTGAACAGCGAGTTTGAATAAGAGCAGGGAGGTCGAAGTAAAAGGCAGACCTACCTCAGGGAGGGCCTGACTGCTAGCATAAATTTCAGATGTGACGCTTTCTTTAGCTTATGACTTCTAGCATGTAAAGCAACCATATGGCAGAGGGAGTACCGAAATAGTTACGATAAAAATTAACTGAATGGGCACTAAGTGCTTACGAAGTGCTGGGTCCTGTGCCCATCCATGGCTTGCTGGGCCCTCCCAGGGCCGAGTCCTGGCAAGACGCTCATCCAAGACTGGAAGGGGGGGAGAAGCGCAACGTGGGCCGAGGCCTTCTAAAACTGGCCACCGCCCTTCAAAACCCTTACAGATACGGGGAGGAAAAGAAAGAGGAAGGAAGAGAGGGAAGAAGCCGAAGAGGCGGATGGAAAGAGCTCTAACTAGGTATCTTGAAGGATATTTACCACTATTATTAGCGGTCTGTCCTGGATGGAGAGCTTTTTTCTTACAGTCTATGTAATTTCAAATAATCTTTCTCCATTAAATATGGAACACATATAAAGAAGAGTTTATTTAAATTTTTGTTTTATTTTATTTTAGATTTTATTGATTTATTTTTAGAGAGAGGGGAAGGAAGGGAGAAAGAGAGGGAGAGAAACACTGATGTGCGAGATCAGCTGGCGCTGGTGCGCCCACGGCCAGGGGCCCGCCCCACAACCCAGGCACGTGCCCTGACCTGGAATCGAACCAATGACCTTTCAGTTTGTGAGATCATACACAACCCACTGAGCCACGCCAGCCAGGGCTATTCAAATTTTTTCAAAGAACAGCTCTGCCTGTCTTCCCTCCCTCGTGCCTGCTCCTCAAACCAGATCCTGCCCACAGAGGCAGCAGAAAGAGGGACATAGGTGAGAGTGGCCTGGCTGAAATGACTCTGAAAGACAAGAAAGTGTCCCTGCCTGAGGCACAGCAGCCGTAAGACCCTCAGCACGGCCGTGAGCATGGATGTGGCGCGTGAACGCTCAGGAAATGGAGAACAGGAATTCAGGGTCCTCTGCCTGAAAGCTGCATTCGAGGTCCTGGACAGTGCCATGAGCCTGCGGTGTCCTTGCTGGGGCCACACGAAGACGTCTGCTGGGTCCTAGGGGTGTAAGACCCCATAGAAGGGTGGGCTGGATGGGAGATGGTTCTTATTTTGTTGTTCAGTTCTTGGATAGGGTGTTAGGAAAAAATTACTGATGAACTACTTTGTCATCGTTAAGAGTATCGCTGACATGCTCTCAGCAAGCCCACTGCGAGGCCGACAGCGCCAATCTACCCAACACCTTTTGTAGCCGAGACATGTGCTGTGCGTTAGGCAAGGTGTGTAAATTCTCACAGCCCAAGTTCGGCAGCAGAGACCGGGTCTGAGCACTCCTCTGCTCCCGTCGCCCCCTGTGTTCTATTTCCCCATGGCACTGGCCTCAAAGCGAGTGGAGCTTCTCAGAGAGAACATTAACAGGCAGAGGCTCTGGCTTGGAGTAAATATTGTAGGACTGAAATGCAAAGGGAATTACACTCCTTCCCCTTGCAGACTTTGGAGTGCTGGGTGAGAAATAAATAATGAGGGTAATAATGGGCCCGATTTTTCCCGGCTGTGCCTCTCCCCCTGGGTGTGGAGTGTCTTTTGAAGTCTGAGTGTGGCTACTTGTGGTTATGAATTCAATCTTGAAGCCGATGGGACAGCCGGCCTCGGTCAAGAGAGCAAGTGTCTGGAAGAAGCCATGCCCCGGAACAGCTCCCAGAGAGTTTTCATCTGGGGAGAGTGTCCTCCCTGTTCCCAGCCTCGTTTTGCAGACAAGGAGCCCAGGGAACAAAGAAAATCTCTGCCTGTTTGAGGGGAAGGAGTATGGCCCTAGCCTGTGCTCCAAGAGACAATTCTGAGTTCTCTCTTACTCTGGGAATCACTCAGCACTTGCACCAAAACGGAGCTGGGAGCATTTGAGTGCCATGTGCAATGCTCACATAAATGGTATAGCTTGTCCACAGATGCAGAGCCTGTGGGCACACCTGCTAAAAAGTGACCAGAAACTTCTGGGCCCCTTTAGAAAGACAGTGAATGTCCCACTGCTTTTCCCACCCCCATTCAATCACTGCTGCTCCATTATTCTCTGTGAATGAGAATTTTTAGAGGTTCTCTAATAGATCTCTTTCCCCTACTCCTAATCCCTTCCCCAAAAGAGGGAGAGGAATGTCGTTTACAATTACTTATATGTGGTTTACGCAGCAGGTAGATCTATCTCCTGCACCTGAACTTCTGCAATCAGATCCAGCTTCTGGAAGACAAAGCCTGGAGCGCCATTTCTATGATGCATATGGGAGTGAGGAGACCTCACCCTGGGCCCCAGTGAGCTCAGGCAGAAGTCGGAAGCACTCCAAAAGCAATTCCAGAAGGTGTGCCAGGCAGCCCTCACTGTCAGGAGCCCGCAGGTCGATAACAAGCAGGTCTTAGAACTCCGGGCCATCTATGCAGGTGGTCAAGCAACTCCCCCACCTCTTCCACTCAGGACCCTGTGGGACAAGTGCAGGTTGGATTCGCTTCCAGCCGCATGCTAAGAGGGCGAGTGTTGACCTTTCCCACCACCGAATTCTCGGATGCTGTGATCTGAACCCTTCCATCTTCTGAAAAATCGCCTCTCTGGCGAAGCACCAAGAGAACAATTAGGGATTAACCAAAGTGTTCTCTCTTGCCAGGAAGAGTTGGGACTCTCAGGGGATCCGGAGCAGTTCGCACCAAAGCTCTTTGTGGCTGGAGCTCCCTCGTCTTTGTTTTCCATCTCGTTAGGAGATTTTCCTTCCACCGAGCGAAGAGTCTCAATTCTAGGCATCATCTCATTGTTAAATTAGTACTTCCCCATGTCCCAGGAGGCCTCAGGACAATAGTGACAATGTTGAGGAAAAAAGGGATTAAAACTTCTCCAAATGAAGTCAACACATAGAGTTTATTGTTACTATTGATTTTGATATTTATAAACCCTTTCTTTACACACTGGCTTCTCCTGGAATACAATTTTAACCCCACTGTCTCTAAACCAGCTACATCTGGTGAAATTATTGCAAGAAAAATTAACAAATTAGAATGTTTTCATGCTTTTTATTGATATTCAATTTCTGTATTGTACTCCACTATTACTTCAATAATTGAGATAGGGCTAAAATTGAAGAGGCCCCTTATATAACACTGCCTATAGAAACTATTTCACCAAAGTAAACACATCATTTTTTAAGCAGAATAGTCCTCTACAGAGCTCCCAAACCCTGCAACATCCCAAATGGTAGCTTCATAGCCAGGGCTGTGAGGGGAGTATCATGGTTCAGACTGAGCCGCACTTTACCCCATACTTATTCATGAAGAGTAAGGCAGAATTATCTTTGATCTCTTCATCCCTCTAGTACAATAGGATCATACTCAGCAGCCCCCCTGAGGCTGCCAGTGTTCCTTTGAGGCAGACAGGAGACATGAAGAAGATGACCTAGGCACAGAACAGAGAGGAAGAACCACCCGCCCAGAAATGCAAGTTTAACAGCAAACATCAAGTGAAGGTCAGGATTTCTTTTTCTTTATCTGTCGTGCTTTCAAGCAGGTCATGAGAAGCCTGTGGAGCGTTACTAAGGTGGTGCTTGAATGTTAGAGAACCACTGGACTACTTTTTTTCTAAGAGGTATTTTCAGTGTGGATGCCCGCAGCACCAACTGTGCCACGAGACAGGGTGTTGTGTGTGCGTGTGTGTTCATGGAAAAAGCAGTGACGCCAAAACATGAGTCTTTCCCCAAGTGGCCACCATTTAATCTGCCTCCACGACACAGGTCTCCATCAACATCCTGGTTCCTCCTTAGCACGAGAAAGAACTTCCCTTCCTGCAGGATAAAAATGCATTTTTAAAAACAGCTGAGCATCCTCAAATGGGGATGAAGCCAGAGGGAGAATAAAAAGTTAGGACATCCCCTGGGTTGGGGCATCAAAAACCTGGTCCAGGTGATCCTTCTTAGGTTGTAATTACACTAGGAGGAAAGAATCAAAGCGGAAAATAAAAAACAGATCCAGAGCCATAATCACATCCCCTGAACTACTGGCTGTTTTATTTTCCCTGCTTCCTGCACAGACGCATGCAGCACACTTCACAGAGCCGTGATCGGTGCACCTACAACCTACGCTCTATTTGCTCACCACACATTTTCCCATGTTGCACGGCAGCCTCCATGGCTCTTTTCAGTGGCTTTGAACTAGTTGTGTCCAGTGGCTGCGCCATCATCTCCCTAGTCAACCCCCTCTTCAAGAAGCAGTTTGGGTCTCTCTACCTTTGCTCTTCTATGTAATAAACAACATGACGAACATCACTCTGGATGGAGGTTGTTTTCTGTTACGTTATCTCCTGTGAGTCTGTTTTTAAATAAACAACCTGCCACATACTTCCTGGTGAGAAAACCACATTGTCCACTTGGTTACCTTTTCTTGACACCCTCTCCTTACCAGTGCCCAACAGGGGTTCTTCCAAAGCAAAAATCAGAAGCTATGAGCAAGGCTGGTGTTGGCTTTAGTGGGACATGGCATCCTGCCCAGGCCTCGTCCCTCTTATTTTAACTTCTAGTTCCGTCTCTGAAGGACCAGAGTGATTTCCTCTTCCCTTCAGAGGTCATGGGACCCAGCTACAGGAGCACAGCAGTGCCCACTCAGCACAGACTTTCAGTCCACAGCCTGACGCGGTCGCCCTCAGAAAGCACGGCTCTGGCCATCTGCACACTGTCACCTTCACATAGCCTGAGACGAAAGCAGAGTCTTCCTCCCCAGGAGGGACAAATACGTTTTCCTGTCACTGAAGGAGCATGCCTCTTCAAAAAGCCAATGTAGCAAAGAAATTGAGTTAAAATAGAAACCTTAAGAAATGTTCTCAACAAGAAATGAAGTATAACTTTTAGAGAACGGCGGCTTCTCCTGGTTCTTCTGAGCCAGGCTTCTTCAGTGAAGGTCGCCTTTGTGATCTGGTCATTCCACATCGCCACGTTTCAAATGACTGAGCCAACCTGCAACCTGCCCTGCCTCCTGCAACCTGGACTGGCTCGTAACCTTGCAGGAGGGCTGCGAGGGCCTGAGCACTCCCTGTGGCCTTGGACGTTCTCCATTCACAAAGTGTGAGTCACTTTGGTATCAGTTCCCATCGGGAAATCAGACATGCAATTTTCTCCGTCATGTTTTCCTGCCAATACTGTCACTTATTATTTGTGCTCCTTGAGTTGTGTTTTAAAAAATCATCTAATCCAAGAGTGATTTGTGAAAACAACAAAAAACAAGACAGATGTGTAAAGAAATGGATACTGAAACAGCCTCATTTAGAAAACAAAAGCCCACGTGGAGGCTGCTAGGCAGGATCACGCTGAGAGCATGGGGGCCCGTAGAAGACACTAAGAGCTCCCACAGCCCCACATGGTGGTCCCCGGCTTGAGCACGGCCTCCAGCCCAGGAGCAGAGGGTGGGCTGCAGGACTGGCATGGCACTAGGTTCCTGGATCAGGCTCAGATTCTGACTCTCTGAAAGACCATCCCTTTCTCATACACTCACAACTTTCAGCACATAGCACACACACGCACACCACAGAGAAAGCAGCTCCCAATGGCACACCTAAGCCCAACCTGGTATAACTTGGAAAGCATGACACATAGGCTTCCCCAAAATATAACTTTACCACTATCTCAGCATTCTTCCCTGAAAAAAAAAGAGGATATCACTGCATAGTTTCCAAGTGAAATAGTTTTAAATGTCCTACATTTGGGCTGTTCACAGAGGCTAATATTTGAATCCACTTGGGACACTGTGTCCCCAATTCCGATGCAATCATCATGACCAGCAGGGCCTGGGAGATCTTTGAGGTCAATATTAAGTTTTCACAAATCGTGTACAAGATGGACTTAAGTGACACATGAGAGGGGGTCTATCTTTACGAAGCAGTTTTCACAGCACATGGCAAGGGACAGGGCAGCCTTTCTGATGCCCACCCCTCCAGGAATGCATGAGAGAATCACCACAGGCCTAGCGGCTGCATTCACACATTTTCCCCTCCACACACTACGGTGCCCTTCACACCCTTCCTGGTCTGCATTCGACCAGCAATACTGCAAAGCACTGCCTGCCTTATCACCCAGAGGAGCCTCGGTGGGGAAGGACCTGGTAAGGCCCATTAGGCTGGCTGATGCCTCAGCTACTGTTCAAGAGCAAAAGAGTCTGCTGGTGCCACAGAGAGGCAGATTGGGGAAGGCAGATTGGGGTGGATCAACCTGCTCAGTTAACCACCAAAACACCTCCCGAGATGACGGTAATTAACAGGGGGAAACGTGTATTAAAAAGTTCAGTAAGCACAGTTAGTATAAGAATTATGGGTTCAGTTTTTTTCCTTTGCCTGAAATTCTAATGCTAATATTAAATGAGCAGTATTTTATCATCTTTGCTTTTCCTATTATAGCCATTTGTTCCCTTAGTAACAAAACAGGGGGGAAAAAACTGTATAGAAATACTTAATAGTTAACTGTCTATCTCTAGAATAAACAAACTACTCTTGGCCCTATTCATCAACCAATCAAAAAAATTAAAACTAAAATAATAACAACAACACTGTATGTGTGTATAAAGTTGTAGGCAAGATTGTAAAGCTAAAGCATTTGTGATATTTTATACAGCTAACTCACAAACTAAAAACAAATTTTTGATTGCTTATATATTCTGAAGTGTTTCCTGCCTACATATCCTCAGAAGTCCCAGGAGCTTTCCTGGACACATGGAAAATTTCAAGTTGAGCCATTTTTAAGTTATCCATGAGTGAAGCGGGGCGGGGCGGGGGGGGGGGCAACAACAAAAAAAAACCCCAGCACATTTAGTGGGAGTTTGAATTTTGTCATAAAAGATGAAAAGTTATTTTCTTCTTCCTTTCCCTTTCTTTGAGTTGGTTGACAATGGTTAGACCTACTTTACTGATTTTTTAAACTTTTTAACTCTAACATTTTTTAACTTTTTCAGAAAGGAGAGGATCGACTTTGTGCTGAAGCCAAGCAGGAACCCGTTCAACGTGCTCCACACAAGCGTGCCCCAGGGGATTCCAAGGCACATCTACGTGCAACCGTAAAACTACCATCACCAGACATGGATCAGGTCGCACATCGTGATGATAAATAACGGCAAGAATCGCAAAGCCAGCATGAACCTAATATCCATCACCTGAAAAAGAACTCGATTTTTAAAAGTTATTTTGCAGCATTTAACACAGAAATAACCATTGAGGAGGTGGCCATCGTTTACTGAAATGCAAGCAGCACAGCCCTGGCAACCGAGCATCGACTGGGTTTCGCGTCTTCCAGCTGTGACTGCCTAAGAAATACTGCCCCCAAATTAGAGGTTTCCGAGATTCTTTGCAAATGGACTCCATGTGGCATCGAACACAGTGCAGCGATGGTGTGCCAGCAACAGGCAGGGCAGAGGAGAGGCACAGAAATTCTGGAAGGCTTTAAAGGGGAAGAGTTGAACAAGTTCAGGAAGGGTAGGGGCCAACACGGTTTTGCAGGGAAGCACCCGACTCAGAAATATAGTTACTGGCTTCATTTCACGAACCTCACATAAATATCTGAGGAGATTGCCGGCATCCCAGAGCCAAGAGGAAAAACATGCATTGAAAGAACGAGCAAGAGAAGCCAGAACACGGAATAATCATTTCACCAGCCACCCTCTGCTGCAGATACTGCTGGCTGTGATCCTGCTAAGAAGGAATGGAGAGCCTGGATGGAGAGTTACTGCCTAGCCAGGAGGGGAAGAAACTCTGCTCTTACAAATAAACTTGTCACGGAGATAGGCCGCGCATCAGAAAGGAGAGTCCTGGGCTGGGGGCGGGGACCCGAAAGGACTGGGGGCCCGAGGCCACGGAGCCCTCCTGGTCTCCCTCGCTCAGAAGAAAGCAGGGAAACCCAATACACACATTGTCTAGCCCGGGTGATAGTTTCTTCCTTCTCATAATATAACTTTGTGAATATGTTTAAGAGAGTGTCTGCTGTTATTGGTCTAATGAGCTAACTCTGAAATCTGAGCTAAAGACAGCTCCCTAGTGGCTGCTTGCCGCTCCACAGACGGGAGGAAACTCCTTTCAGGGCCCGTCAGGGCGAAGCACTGCTGACAGCTTGGAACGGCCCGACACACAGATTTATTTCACAGACAGCCACAGACAGGAATTTAGCACCCTGTGCTGGCCTCCTGCTTAGTGGAGAAGGTGTTAAAATGCAACCATGCAGAGCTCTCCCTTGAACAAAACCCAGTAGCGACTAATCAAGCGGTTGTCCCCGTCCCCAACAAGGCAGCGAGAAGCGGGCGGGCGCAGCTGAGCACCGCTCGGGAGCCACCCTGACAGCTGAGCTCAGCGCGGCTGCAGCTCCCTGGCTGCCTCCGAAACGCTCAATATTGTGTCTGACCTTGCAACTTCCCAATTAACTGATTTATAAACAACGGCAAATGTTATTTGTTTATTTATGACATCTTGGAAAGTCTCCCCCAGATTTGAGGGCACATGCTGCCGAGAATATTCCCCGAGGCCTGCAGAGGCAGCGGACCCGGAGGTGGCTCTTGCTGGTCTGCCCAAGGCGCCTTCTGTGAATGCGTCGCTGAAAGGTGTGGACTCGGGTAGTCACTGAAGTGTAGACATTTACCTGCCCACACTAAGCAAGCCCACACAGTATCACACAAGCACATTAACTTTGTGTTAGGGATATGTGTGCATACACATGTGTACATATATGTGCATGTGTTTATATAAAATATGTATATGTACATATGTGTCCCTAAGGTAACCTTCACATTCAGATTGGAGCAAAAGTGCCTAAGTCTCTCCC
>PVKM010017310.1:0-26026 GCA_004027735.1 Carollia perspicillata
TAAGTTGAAACGCACCAAAGAAAAACACCTCTATACACAAAGGGTGCTGGACCAAACTCTGCTTGACCTGAATGAGATGTAGAGCACCCCACTCCTGCCATGATGCTGCTCCACCCTTTGACCCTGACTCTGCCTGAGGCTAGCCTGCCAGCAGCTGACCTTTAAACTGAGGGCTGATCTTTAACTGAAAAGCTGCTTTCTCCTTTCACTTCTCCCAACTCCCATGTCTTTTTTGCAAAACTGTCTCTGTTTCTCCCAGAGATTCTGGTTGGGCTGGAGGCTAAGCACATTTAGGAACAACATGTAAGGTATTGTGAGCACAATGCAGTGTCTTTAAAAGCATGTTGTGATGTACATATTTTATAATCACCTTTTTTGTCATTGTTGTAGCAGCCACTTGTAAAACATTCCAAATAATTTCAGTTTTCAAGCAGCAGTTTAATCCCTTTCTCACTTTTAGAAGGTAATTTTTTAGCTTAATCCATATTGCCCTTTCCATAGAAGAGGGAAAGATGTATGAGCCTGCCTTAGTGAGAGCCAAACAGAGCCCAGAGAAAGACTCTACTATGGGGAGTCATTGCTTTGTGCACAGTATCAGTCAAGCCAGAAAGGTGATTCCAGAAGGTGTTAGCCAAAAAATAAAAGTGATATTCAGATTTCAATTTTAAGGTATTTTGGGGTAATATTTTTTATCAGAAGTGACCAAACAAATTATAATGGTGAGACCTCCCTGTCTGAGACCAAATGCTTGTCCCATCTCTACCCCCTTCTCAATGGATTCATAAAATTGATCATATATATGCCCCTAATGTTGAAGTGACCAGTTATTTGCTCTCATGCCACCTTAAAAGAAAGAAAATTAGGTTTTTGCCATTGATTTGGCCATATGAAAGTCATCTGACCACCCTCTTCTGGGTCTGAAGCTGCTATCTCTAAAACTGTCATCTCATGCTTTGTATCAGTTAGTGATGGAAAAATCTTGAATAATATATGCACAAAACTGTTTTTAAATTTTATATTATTTTGAAACTTTGTTTTTTCAGGGTTGGCATGCACTGGCCATCCCTCCTGGCTCTGAAAGCTCTCTACAGTCTGATCTGGCAGTGTGCTGATCTTTAATTTTCTTTCCTTACCCAGTATCCCCTTTTTGGTAAGGTTTCTGTGAAGTCTGTTAGGTGCATCCTACAGCTTATTGGCTTAAAATGTACTCTCCTTTGGTGTGGTCTTTTTGGGGTTGATTGAGAGAAATAGAAAGCATTAGTGCAGCTATTTGGTACTGAAAAGTGACAAAAGTCTTTATAAAATAAAGAACCAGCCCCCCCAAAAAAACAGAGGCTGCACTTTCAGTATGAATTCCTTAGTATCCCTGTACCCTGAGCATACCCCCATTCCACCCAGATGTCCAGAAAGCTAACTGGAGAACATAGAGGTTAGTCACAGCCTTGGCCTCCCACCTTCCTGCTCTGTGATGTTCAAGCTGCAGTTCAGGTATGTGCCCTGACAGGGAATCAAATCCACAACCTTTCAGTTTACAGGACAAAGCTCCAACTAACTGAGCCACATTGCCCAGGGCTGGAGGTCTGTTTGATAAGAATACTAATTCCATTCAAGAGGGTTCTGCCCTCATGACCTAACTACCTACCAAAGACCCCATCTCCTACTACCATCACCTTAGGGATTAGGATTATAACATATGAATTTGGGAGAGACACAAACATTCAGACCATAACACTTCCCATACAACAAGGTTTAACTGTGTTTAGAAATATTTTTGTATGATAATCTGCATAGGTTTTTGTTATATGTACATTTTACCACACAGAGTTTCTGAAATACCAACAAAAATTAGCCTCATTAGTAGAACTAAGCATAATTTCAATGTCTTCTGTCCATTTTATTTTTTGTGTGTAATTATAAAGACCATTTTCATTAAGTACTAAAAGACTTAGTGTTCTAATGGATTAGTTTGATTTCCTCTCCATGTATCTAGAATTTTTTTTACCCTTGCTTTCCTCTAAACTACATACACACATGCACACAAACACACACATATACATATGCATAATGCTTCTATGGATAATCAGTGCCTGTGATTAAGGAGAACAGTTTGGTTATATCAGCAATAAAATCAAGACTAATTCCATTTTACTAGGCATTGAACTGGGGTATAATTTTTTTAAAGATTTTATTTATTTTTTAGAGGAGAAGGGAGGGAGACGGAGAGGAAGAGAAACAATGATGTGTGAGAGAAACATCAATTGGTTGCCTCTCACACACAACCCCCAACCAGGAACCTGGCCTGAAACTCAGGCATGTGTTCTCACTGCAAATCCATTGAACTGGTGACCTTTCAGTTCTTAAGCCACTGAACTACATCAGCCAGAGTCGAGGTGTAATTTTCATTGTGCCAAGTTATTTTGGCAGGCCTTATTTGTCAAACACATGTGCGTGAAAGTAAAAACAATAACTCACCATTCAAATCTTTTGAGGAAAAATAAAGAATGCCACCTTATTATCTTAATTGGTCACCATCATTTCCCCAACTTTCTGCAAGGGAGGAGAGATATGATTCATGTACTTATACCTCCATGATTAAAAGAAAAAACAATAAGCAAGTGCCACACAAATTCTGAACATCCCAGAAAGTCTCTTATTGGCTGAACCCTGGTTACCTTCCCACAGTTAGAGGCAGAGGTTGGAGTTCAGGGGTTGCAAGTTCAGGTTGTCTGGGCCTTTGGACAATGGGGTGGGGAGGAAACAGCTCTCACTGGAGGCTCTCATTAGTCAAGTGATGCATAAATGAAGGTCATGAAGTTTTCTGGTTTGAAAAATAAAAGAGTCTAGACTGGAAAGAGACAACTGTACTTGAACAACAATAAAAAAAGAAAATAAATAAATTTTAAAGTAATCAATTCATGTAAAATGATATCCAATGAAGTGTTAAAATAACACTTATTCAACAATGCAACAAAAATTAAACATTTTAGCCAGATAAAAAGAACAGAATGATGCTAAACAAAATAAAACAGATATTAGCCCTGGCTGGTGTAGCTCAGTGGATTGAGCGTGGGCCTGAGAACCAAACAACCATGGTTCGATTCCCAGTCAGGGCAATGCCTGGGTTGCAGGCCAGTTCCCAGCAGGGGATGCACGAGAGGCAACTATACATTGATATTTCTCTCCCTCTCTCCTTCCCTTCCCCTCTAAAGGGAAATAAATAAAATATTTAAAATAAATAAATAAAATAAAATGGATATTAAAAAATAAAGCACACTGATATAAATAATTATATAAATACTCAAGTTAATAATGAAATGAATGAGAGGAGACCAATGGTCTTTACTGATTGTGGAAGGAACTCTATCCAGCAGTATGCTCCTCCTGGCCACCACGGATGAGAAATAAATTGTCCTGGACACAGTCTTACTGTGCCAGTGGGAAAGGGGGTGGCAATTCCCTCTAGTGGAGAATGCCCAAAACCCTTTTCCCAAATGGCTTTTATTGGGAATGGTATGTGTAGTTGTACATAGCACACATGCATAGTTCATCAATCAATGTCAAAAAAGCTATAGTCATATAAAAGCAGGTATTATCTATAGATAACAATTGAAAGAACACAGAGATTTGTCATAGGTCAGGGTCTGTTAGTCATGCTGACACCAGAGGGTCTTTAAGATGTATTTCATGAAATAAGAAGTTTACTCCTTATGCTTTGAGCTTAAACATCTGGTTTATATCACCAGGGCTATACAAAACAAAGCAGAACAAGATCCAAAAGATATAATGTATTTATCAGGCTTGATTCCCATGGGAACCCTCAGTGTTAGAGTCCAGTCAAGTAATGTCTGCCACATGCTTTTTTACCTGGTTTTCCAGGGAGACTTACTAGCCCCTTTCAGGGCTTGCTTTCGGGGGGCTGCAATCTCAGAAACCACACAGAGTGGTCCCTGACAACTGGTGATTCCAAATAATAATTTGTTGATATCCTGCATCCATGAGGTGAACCTGAAATCTGCCTCCCACCCTTGAAGGCAGGCCAACTTACTGACTCACTACTGAAGAAAAGAGTAGGCAAAGGGAAAATAGTTATTATACACTGGAGAAAGTCAGAAAACACCACCTTAACCCAGTGATGAAGATCAACATCTCCAATGGCCCAGTGATGTCATGTTGGTATTTTGTCCTTCCAGATATGATATGACAAGAAAGGCACTTCAACTCTGGGATATTCTTTCTCAAAACTCATGACCAAAATCTAATCATGAGAAAAATGAGAGATAGTGCCTGCAGAAAACCATCTGGCAGTTCCTCAAATGGTGCAACAGAGTTACTGTATAACCCAGCAATTCCACTCCTAGGTCACACCTAAGAGAAATTAAAGCACATATCTACATAAAAACTACTATGTGAATAGACAGAGCATTATTACTCATGATAATAACCAGAAGTAGAAATAACCCAAATGTCAATCATGCATAAAGTGTAATATATTATTAAGCAATAAAAAGAAATGAACTACTGATACATGGTACAATATAGATAATCCTTGAAAACATTATGCCAGTGAAAGATGCAGAATATGCAAGAGACCACATGCTGTATGATTCCACTTAAATGAAATGTCCAGAATAGGCAAGTCCATATAGAGGAAGTGTATCTATGGCTCCTGGGGCTGGGAATGGATGTGGGCTTTAACTATTAAAGCACAGTGGAACTTTATAGGATGATGAAAACATCTAAAATTCAATTATGGTAATTATTGTACAATTCTACACAGTTACCAAAAATCATCAAAGAGTACTCTTAAAATGTGTGAATTTTTTTCTCTGTAAATTACATTGTGAGAAAGCTGTTAAAATTTTGATATTGGCCCCATCTTCTGTTTTACCACAATAATAATCAATATTTTTCATACAAAGGCCTAAGTGCACATGTTTTACATAAATATTACTTTATATAGTACTGTGGGTGTACCCAAGGCCTGCTGACTCTATGTCCTGTGTTCCTTCAAGCAATGACCTTCCTCCACACATACTACTCAGATTGCACTTGTGTGCAAAGTTTGATTTACATCTGATTACTTACACATCTTCCGGCTGTGGCAGTGACTTCAGAGTGGGTCTGTGACAGAGTCCAGAGTGTGGTCTGTGTGACACGTTGTTAGCATTACTACTTTTTTCACTCCTTTATGGCCTTTCTAACATGACTTTGCTTGGGGGAGACTACACTGGAACTATCTTTCCAGGTGTCAGTATGACTGGACTTCTCAAAGGGCTACATAGGCACATGCCCCTTGAAGCAATCATTTGCCTGTCAGAAGTTTACCTTCAAGACAAATATCAGATGATCTCACTTACATGTGGAATCTAATGAACAAAACAAACTGATGAGCAAAATAGAATCAGAGGCATAGAAACACAGAACAGACTGACAATTTTAAGAGAGGAAGGGGTGGTGGGGACTGCTTGAAAGAAGGTGAAGGGATAAGCAAAACAACATATATGAAGGACCCATCGACATGGAAAAGGGTGTTGGGGTTGCTTGAAGGAGTGGGGGTGCTGGATTGAGGGGGGCAAAGGGGGGAAAATTGAGACAACTGTAACAGAATAACAATAAAATATTTTTAAAAAACATGATTAAGGATGTTGATAAGGATTTGGCTTTATGGATTACCATCCTCATAATTCCCTAGTTTCACTTCTGGGTCTGAATTTAAGAAGGGAGACAAAAAGGGAAGAATTGCCATAAAGGAGCAGAAAGAAATGGGAAAATGTGATTGTCAGCACACACACACACACACATACACACACACACACACACACACACACACACACACACACACACACACCAAATGGGTTCTGTTATCACAATACTAAAATTCTCCCAATACAATTTTCTGGATTCATAGAGGACATATTCATCTCACGTGTACATATACCCATAGGAAATGTGTCTTGAACAGTGTCCTTTAGCAGTGTACAGATATTGGAAATATGTCATCCACAGTGTTGATGACAGAGAATGTCAGAAACACTCTGTAACACAGGGTTGTGAGAATTGATTATGTCACATCCATAGGATGGAATTCTAGACAGGCAACAAAAACAAGTTATAATCAAAACAATGAGGAGAGATGGTTTGTTTGGTACCATGAGAAAAACCATAATTCACATAATCCTTAATGTGTGCAGAAACAGGCACTTTCTTACAATATTGTTAGGAATATAAATTAGTAGTGGTATTTCCAATGTTGCATTAATTTTAAATGTTACATTTTTCTTGTTTACAAAGAACATTTCCAAGAACTTATAAATATTTACAAAGATATTTGTGTATATATAAGCAAGACTGTTAATATGCAATTGTTTTAACAGAAAATATGGTAAGAGAACTAAATTTTTATCATTTAGGTCCTGGTAAAATAATGTGGAGCATTATATGATGAAACACCCAATTATATAAAATACAAATTTAAAAAAATACTTAAAGTGCAATCATAAAAATATATTTACATGAAAAATAGGTACAATAATTACAAAATCAGGTTACAAAGATCAGAAGTGGTCTTGATCCATTTTTGCTAATATAAATCTCTAACTATTTAGCCAGAGGTCTCAAAGAGTAAAAATAAAAAATGATCGTTTAGTTCCATTCCCATCAATATTTCTCTTCAACATGGCAAGAGATTGCACTTTCCATCTGGAAATCTCAGTATCATTGTACACAGTGTATGTCCCCTTTCCACCTGGATTTCCAGAAAGCTCTGTCTGGTGAGTTTGGACCATAGCCCATTCCCTCCCACTTTCCTGCTCTGCCATATTGAAGCTGCAGTTCAGGATTCTGTCAAGAGGTAGTACCAAACTCCTGTATGTGAAGGGTCAACCAGGAACACAGTATCGGACTCAAACCCCAGCTTTTGAACCTATGTGCAGAGTGATTCCAATTTTGTCTGGAAAAAAAACTGGTAAGTGTAAAACAACTGTCAAAATATTTACTAAGGAATTTGCACACGTTAAAACACCAGATGGCAATAGTGGACCTTGGCAGTGGACTGGAGTAAGGCAGCACAGACAGGAGCACTGGAGAGATTGTGGGGTCTTAGAATGGAGTCTGGACATGTGTCTAGTGTCATGAACAGGGGATGACAGACATGGGGTGGGAGGAGAACTGGGCAGGCTGTACAGAGGTGGGGAAATAGACAGTGAATGGCCTGCTCTCTGGAGGATACCCCTCTACATTACGGACACTTCAACATACACTGGTGAGGGAAGAGACAAATCAATGAATGTGATATAGATTCAGGGTCAAAAATAGATGGAACTGCTTTAATAAAAATGAATATTCCAAACAGAATTGGTATCTTAGTACAAAAAAAAGTTTGATGACACTTATTTCCCTTTGTTAACTAGAGTCCTTTTTTGTATACAAAAGAAAAAAATAGAGATGGATATCATCAGGTAGCTAGATACTGTATATCAGCTCTGAGTCTCAGACCAAAGATCTCAGCAAAGGGGAGGAAGGGATAGAGATTCAGATATTGGACTAATGGTTTCAGCCAGAGTTTTATTGGATTTTTTTTAACCTCCTGAAAGACATCCAGCTGTATCCCTCATTTTCTGGGATGTTTACTTGAGATTGGAAGTCCAGCCATGGTCTGAACTGAAGAGAAAGCCTCACCAGTGCATTATTTGAGGTGATAGAGCTAGAGACCTAGAAACTCACACATGTGCAGGCAGAAACACTTTCAGTTTTATTTTTCCTACTTTGTTTTTCAATATAATTGAATAAAAAGGATGATTTTTAAAGTAATTAATACATGTCTACATTATATTTCTAAATCTATTTATGAGTATTTCTGCTTTGAAATTGTCATCAAAATACCTTTTTTTCCTGAATACAATATTTCAAACATGTAAAAGCAGATTTATAAAATGACATTATCCCACCTCTCACTGGTCACCCCTAATCCAAAGGGGTGTGTTGCCAAAAATGTGCCTCCTCTCGAGCTGTAGGTGAAGGATACATGAACATAGACACCTGCACACACTCATGGTCTTTTACAAAAGAGGAATCACATTGCACACCTTTAGCATATTGTGTTTTCCACTTGATATGAATTCTATGGATTCATATTTGCATCTTATTAATGCTTGAGGTTGTGGCACATTTTGACATGTTTAAAGAGTTCATTTATAAATTTACATAATGCAGTTTAAATTACCAGCCAATCTGTTTATTAGTATGTATGTACTACAAACCATACACACTAACCCAGTAGCTGAGTTTTGGTTTGCAAATGATTTCTCCTTTGTTGTCACACAATTCTTACTATATTCTCCATTTAGAATTTGTTCACAACTGAAAAAATGAAATGAACAACACCCCAAGAGCATGAAAGGCAGCTGCCAGGGTTTAAATCATTCAGAGACAAAGAGAATTCAAGACAAAAAGTAAAAACAAACTTTAGAATAATTCCAGTGTCATCACACCAGGATTTGAACTGTCTGCTGCCTCCCTGAGAGGCAAAAATTGAAAATTTACTAACATTTCTTTGATATACAATTGTTCATTTCTTCGTTTCATCACTAATAGCTAAATGTGTATTAAACTAAAAGCCCATACTATTATACTGGAGGCAAGTAATAGGGAAATATGGGCAAATTCAAGAGTTAAATCTGATATGAGATAGCTCCTACATATAAACATTAAAACTTGCTCAGTTCTGCCCTGGCTGGTGTGGCTCAGTTGGCTGGGTGTCATCCTGTAAATCTAAAGGTTACTGGTTCAGTTCCCAGTCAGGACACATGCCTGGGTTGCAGGCTTTGTTCTCTGCCCCATAGGGGCTCTGGCAGAAGGTGGAAGGAAAGTAATTAATGTTTTTCTTTCACATTCATGTTTTTCTCCCCCTCTTTCTCCCTCCCTTCCCCATCTCTAAAATAAGATTAAAATTTCTTTTAATTTGCTCAAGTTTCAAGATATAGAAAAATAATTTTTAAACCCCCCTTGGTTTCATCCACCTCCATTTGCCCACAGAATCAATACCTATCTCTCTCTCTCTCTTTCTCATCCTTTAAATCAAGGTTACAAAAAGAGTTTTCTACATTCTTTGTTAACATTCTTCACTCCCCACTGACTCTACTTATCTTACAGCACTGTATCTTCTGCTCCCATGATTGCAACGAATGTAATCTCACCAAGGTTGGAAGTCATCTTTTTTGGCACTAGGTCCAGGTATTTTGTACAACTATTAACATAGTTAGTGTTACTATTAATGTCAACCTAAAATATGCATCCTTGTGCAGACTGCTCTTGTCACTTAGTAAGGAATCTTTGACAAGCTCCCAGGCTCCACAGCATAATGTGCTGGGAACAAACCCAAGCTGTCTTGCTCCCTAACTGTGCAGTCCTGGGCCAAATCCTTATGTCTCTGTCTCTCAGTTAATCATCTATAAAATCAGGATAAGCAACAGTGTCTAATCTCATAGAGGTGCTCTGAGCACTGAAAGACTCATACATAAAAAGTACTTAATACATAATACATTTTAGCCAATTTATTTTTCTCTATCTTTATTGATATTTCCAACCCTGCAGCCATGAAATAATAGAATTTAGACTGTTTATTCACAATCAGAACATTTGGGGTATGTTGCTACTGAGTGTATTGGTTTCCTAAATTTTCCATAACAAATTATCATGAAATTCATGGCTTAAAACAACAGATTTATTTTTCTCTCACATCTCTGGAAACTGAAAGTCCAAAATCAGTGAATTGGCAGGAGCATGCTTCAGCAGAACTCCAGTCCCTGCCTCCATCTTCACAGGGTCTTCTGTGTGTGATGTGTGTGTATGTGTGTGAAATCTCACTTTTCTTTCTCTTATAAGGACAAGTCATTGGGACTGGGGTCCACTCTAAATCCAATATTAATTTGACACTAATTGCATATACTCGGACCATATTTCAGAAAAAGGCCACATTCAGAGGTATGGGTGTTTAAGGTTAGGACATATCTTGTTGGGTGACATAATTCTACCTACTACAGTGATATAAACAGGTTTAAAAAACAAAAATGTGATCTTATCTTTTATACATAAATAACATATATGCATAAAAATCCCTGCATAAGAAAAGTTCTTGGGGAATATAATGCAAATGAAAATATTATCAGGGCTTATCTTAGCACACTATGTTTGGGGTATTATTATCTCCTTTACTATGTTTTGTGTTTTTATCTATTGTATAATAAACATGTATTGTACTTGTAAATACACAAAATAACAAAATAACTGAAAAACATAAGCAATATCTACTCCACCCACAGGAAACCTCTTACTTTATAAAAGGAACAACCCTGAGGCACAGGGAAACAAGATGTTGGGGAGAATCTTCTCTTCCACAGTATAACAGGACACAGATCCCCAAATTCAAACCATACTGCTTATTATAAATATTCTAGATTCCTGGCTATTTAACTGGGAAAAAAGTTGTATCTCACTTTGATTTATTTTGCTGTGCCCTTGTTATACAACTCTGCCAATGCTGTTCTGAAACAACTGTAGGGTTCGATTGCCCAGAGCCAAGAAACATACTCCAAATGCCAAAATTTGGTGAAAAAGAAAAAGAGTTGTTTATTCAACGGTTATACAGTTTAGAATAATGGCAGTTTTTTGCTGTTAAATCCCATTCCCTTTAAAAACCACTCCAAAACACATCGTCCTGCCTCCCTTTGCCAAACCAGGCCAGTTTCAATATACACCACTCAGAGGTGCTGTCTTTCAGAAAAGCAGAAGTCTGCAGCTCAGCATTCCTGGTCACAGTTCAGCTCCAGGCATCCCTTACAAATCCAGCGGCTAGCAGATTCTCCACAGTGCTGTCTTCTCCAATCAGACCCAAATCCAGATGGTTCAGCAAGTCTCCCACCACACCATCATTTCTGGCAACTCACTAGACTTCTGGCCTTCAGATCTCCTTCCTCACTCACTCCAGACTTCATGGTTCTCTTTCACCCCTCTCTTACTCCAGACTGTGTGGCTTCTCCTCTTCTCTTTTAGCCGTACCTCATCTAAATGGTTGGCCCAGAACTTCCTGTGTGACCTCATATCTGGCCCTTCCTATGGTGAGTTAGTGTGCAGCATTTTTGCCAATTCCTCAGTTACCTTCTTTTGGCTGCCATCTTCAGTCGGGGCAAAAGTTCCCAGCAATGAATGGACATCTAGGGTGGGCATCAGCCTCCTGTTTTTCATACAGGCAGTATATGAACTCCCCGAACTATGTTGCCGTGGTCTGGCCACGGCGGGTCAAGGGGTCCCTCAAGGTGAAGGCAGGAGTCAGCGCGGAAATCAGGCAACTACACAGGTCAAGGCAGGTGAAGCTCTGAAGATGTTTATTAATTTCGTAAGCAAGCTTTTATATTTTCTAAATTGGCAAAGCTTCTGACTTGATGGTTATAGTTGATCATAGAAACGGAAAATCCACAACCCAGATATAAATTTTATTAATCTAACAACCCTTTTGAAAATATAAATATTATCGTGGAAAAGAACATATTGGCCTTAGAGGTGATAAACAACTTAATTATATAAGTAAGGTTTAACAATGACCACACTCTGAGTTAACCCTCCTTATAATAATGATACAATTTTTCTTCATAACAAGTTCTTTTTCCACATGGTTAGTCCACTCCAAACAACATCCTTTGTAGCCTGTGATTAATTGTCTAAGAATATGGTACAGGAGTAGAGGGTATGTCAAATAATTCTGCTTGTTGTAATTAATCTATGATGTTTTTGATTGGAAGAGTTGGGGGAAGTTTCTTACTTAGATTTATTAGTTATTGAAACATTCTGGATAAGCACTAGTGGGCAAAGGGGAACTCGGTATTACTCAGAACAAAAAAAACAAAAACTGTTCCTAGGGTTACAGAACATAGAAACGGCCATACACTGGAGGGAGGTTCAAGAGCACGATCCCTTATTCATGCTTGGTCTCAGAGGAGCCTAATTCCAAATTCTGGGGGCCAAACAAAAGATCTGTTTGGAATACTAGAATCACTGTTACGAAATTGAGAATTATCAGAACAGAAAGGGTTATGATTCCAAGAGTTAAAACAATGATCAAAAATAGTGTGGGGCAGTTCATGCCACGTCCACCAGGCCGAAGCTGCTTCCTTGAAGACTTACACCTTCCCATCTGACCTTGTCATGAAGGGAGGCTGGCCATGGACGTGGCACTATGTCACAATTCCCAGAGCATTTTCAGTCACATATACAATTTGCAAGGAGTGGCAGCCCTCTTCTCTTCAGGAAGGCATGGCTATTAACTTGCTATTGTTATGCAAAGTATCTTAAATGCCATAATAGCCGCTACCCCCTTCCCCCAATCAAGGATTGTGGGGGGTTCTCCTACTTTTAGGAGACTTATGCTCTGCATCTCATTACAATTCCAACTTCTAGAGCTCTGGACACTGTAATCTTACAAAGGACAATTGGTGAAGGTCTCATAATCTTCTGAAGTTACTTCCTGCTAACCATGGCCATAGTCCTGGGTCCAGAGATCCCTAACACAATGGTGGCATGGGGCAGAGGGTGGCATTCATGTAAGGGGAGCTTGCAGAGCACAAGTGAGTTAGCAGTCCCTGGGGAGTGGCATGCTTGATGTCAAAGTGTTGGCACTGCTGGACAAATTAGCATACTTGTCATACTCTGGAGGTGACAAATTTGGCCAGAGTTAGAAGGCACAATTAAAACCATAACTACTAAATAACAAAGGTAGGGACCAATTCTACAATGTCCCACATTAGGAAAAGATTGGCTTCTCTGGAGGAAGGTGTGCAAGGCATGTCACCCCTGTCCACAGCCTTTTTGCTCACTATATTTAGCTTGGACTAAGAGGAATATTTTCTGATTTTCCCCAATTTTAACACCTTTTAATTATTTCTGTACAAGTTACTAAGGCTGAAAAAGAAACCAGTTTTAAAGTGAAGCCCGCAGACCACCCCATACTCACCAACCCAACCACTTAATCCAGCCAAACCATTGAGTTTCAGAAAGCAGAGATGTAGATGGGCTTCTTAAGTGAGGCCTATATTGTGTACACAATCACTCAGGCAATGAGGTCATAGGCTTATACCCTATGAAAACAGAAGGAAGAACACACATGTTAATTGATATAACCCACAAACCAGTCACTGAGTCTGCGAGACTTTTTTGGGAAGACATCCGGTTGCAAGGCCTTTGCTAAAATTAAGTTTAACAGTGGCAATTTGACAGATCCTTCTTGTCTGTAAATTGAGCATCTCTGATGATGTTGCAAACCCAGTTTCAACTTCCACATGAAAACAAACTTTAAAGACATTTAGCTACACTAGTCTAATGTCCACCACTGAGCATTGCGATTTTCTTTGAATCGTGATTTTTCTCCTTAACATCACCCTCATTGTCCTCAAAGGGACTGCATTAAGTCCAGTTTTAATTTTAACAGTTTATCTGCATAAACACAACAAGAACAATAATTCATCATATATGATCTTTAAGTCTGTTTTGGTGGAACTCACACAAGGAACCTTTAGGTTGACCTTTTAGTCCACCCTTCAAGGCACAGAAGCTAAACCACACACCTGTCATCTGACTTTGCCTTCCATTGTGCCTTATGGTTCCTCCTAGTCATCTTTCAGGAAAACAGCCTTCGTTTCTTCCCTGGAAAGACTGTAACAAATCACACAACCAACTAAGTTACCAGGCTTTTTTTCTAGTGGGCTTTCACTAGCTTTGAAAGTCAATCCCAGTTCCTCAAGGCTTTCTGGCAACAACCAGAGCCCAGGCATGCTTCCTTCAGACATAACATTCCAGTCAAAGTATTGGTTGACAAAACCACCATTGGTGATTGGTCTTGGTGGTTTTATGCAGAGAAACCTTATCTCGCCACTCACTCCCTCAGAATGCCAAATTCTGGAGGTATCAGGTAGGGAGGAAAATATAAAGTATGAAGGAAAATTCTTGTCCTTCATATATTTACAAAAATTGCATTTCCCTGCCTTATACTTTCCTTTGTTCACTTTCCCACTTACTGTAAAGTTTTAACTCTCCCTGGGAAAGCTCAATTTCCTTTCAGAACAGAAGCAAAGCAAAAGCCAAAGCAAAGACAGAGTTCCAAAAAGGAAAAGGGGGAGTAGAACTAGCTTTTGAATCACATCTTATTTATCATTGGTCCCACAGGTGAGCTTTCCTAGGTCCTACATGGCCCAAAGCCTCACTGGTAGAGGCACTCTCTCACCTACCAGCTCCTCCACTGGTCTCCTAGCAGAGACATGCTCTCTTGTTCCAATCTAGATTCTACTCGTACCACATGACAATTCCTAAGTCCCATTTGGCAAAGGTATTCTCTCCAACTAGTTTCACATGTGAGCTCTCCTAGGTCTCACTGGCTAAAAAGCAGAGATAGAGGGTTCCTGATGTAACCAAAAACAGTAAAGTTCATACCATGTCCTCATAAGATCAGAAAACAAGCAAATAAAGAATAACCACACCCAAGAGCTGAGGTTTCCTTTCCTCCAGGTTTAAAACTTCCATAACCTTTCTGTATATCTTTACTCATTTAGATTTAACCATGATCCACTTTTGATCCTTGTTCTATTCTGCACTGAGAAGGACCATACTTAAACTCTGTATCTAACAGCTAAAAGTCCTGAGTTTTACAAGCACATGCATAAAATAAATGAAACGTTTTCATTCTGTGTTGGGGTTCATTGTACCTTTCCAGATGAGGAACTTCAACTTTCTTTCCAGAGTGTAGGTCCATCTTTCTTTTTCAGTATCACCTACGGCAGCAGGGACTTTGTCCTCCTCAGGTGGTACCCATATAACCTATATGTGGTGGAAACAGGGCTTGATTCACATCAGCTTTAGGGAAGAATACATTGTCAACAGGACACCATAGGGACCAATCCATTGTTTGGCTAGCTGCTGTTCAGGGCTTTGAGTCTTCCAGGTCTTTAGTAAGACTCGGTTGCCTGGCCAGAAAAGGTGCAAGTGCTCCTCAGGTGTGTAGAAAAACTTGTAATGAGCAAACTTGTGAAAAATGACTAGTGTTTGCCCTAAATGTTGCACATATTGATTAATTCTTGCTTTTCATGCCAAATCTAAAGGGGTTGTTCTTAAACCAGAGATTTGGAGGGTTCTCCCATCAACTATTTCAAAAGGCTCAATTTAAGCCCACTTCTGGGTGCCACTCTAATTCAAAGCAAAGCAATAGGAAATGCATGGTGCCATTTTAGATACATTTCCTTACATACTTTTGACAGAGTTCTTTATCATGTGATTCATTTTCTGTCTTTCCCATAGATTGAAGTCTCCAAAATGCATGAAACTTCCATCATATTTGTAGTGCTTGTCCAATCTTCTGGGAGCTTTCTGAAGTGAATGATGATCCACTGTCATTTTGAGTGTTGTGAGGAAGTCCAAATCTAGGAATTATTTCTTTAAGTAACACTTTTTCCACTTCAATTGCCTTCTCCATCCTAGTGGGGTACACCAATACCCATCCAGAAAAAGTATCTACAAAGACTAACAAAAATTTGAAATTCCCCCTGGTTTTAGGCATCTGTGTGAAGTCCACCTGCCAGTCTTCAAATGAACACAACCATTTGCATTGTACTCCCTTTTCCATTAGGGCATGTTCTGTCTTAGGACTGCTCTTGGCACATATATGACAGGCTTGGCTGATCCTCTGAATGGTCCTTTGCAAATAGGGGCCTTTCAAATGTGGCCTAATGAAGTCCATAAAGCACCTCTTCCACAGTGCATCCCTTCATGCAGATGTTTGAGGATGGAATACACCAGAGTCTCAGGGAGTAAGATCATACCATGGGCATTGACCTTCCACATAGAATCGGGATCAGTGTTAGTGAATCCCCATTCATGGGCCCATTCTTCATCCCATTCTGTGTAATGAGGTTTGAGCTTTGACAAGTTCAAGCAGAGGATCAGAGTCCCCTGGTGTGGCAGCTCTCTGGATGCCTGTTTTGCTTCTTTATCAGCCATTTGGTTTCTGTGACTTATTTGGGAACCATCCCTCTGGTGTCCTTAGCAGTGCATTATGGCAACCTGGTATGGTAGATTCACTGCCTCCAACAATTGTAAAATCTCCTCTGTATGTTTAATACTCTTATTCCCTGAGGTTAAGAGTCCTCTCTCTCTCCATATTGTTCCACGAGCATGGACTACCATGAAGTCCATGGGCATATTTGGAGTCTGTGTACATGAAAACCACCTTTCCTTTGAAAAGTACTAAGGCTCTTGAGAGGGCTATCATTTCAGCCTTTAGTGCTGAGGCTTCTGGTGTGAAGCCTTGGGCTTCTATTACCTTGCCTATGATGACTACCACATACCCAGTTCATTGCTGGCCATTATCCATGAAGCTGCTCCTGTCTGTATAAAGCTCCCAGTCTGAGGCTGCCAGTGGCTGATCCAGGAGATCAGCCCTGCTAGAATAAACTTGGTCAATAATTTCCAAGCAATCATGTTAGAGTTTTGGGCCCCCTCCATATCTGGGAGTAAGGTGGCTGGGTTTCAGTAGTCTGCAAAGTAACATTTGGGTTGTCTAGCAGAATGGACTGGCATTTTTCCATGTACTCTGCTCTTAGCCAATACCCTCCTTTCTGTTCCAATAGAGGCAGGACCTGTTGTGGTACCAACACTATAATAAGCTATCCCAAAGTTATCTTCCTAGCCTCCTATAAGATGCCACAAGTAGCTGCTACTTCTCAGAAGCAAAAGACTTAAGGGATGCTCGATTGAAATCAGGAGTTCTTTTGCAATACATAGATGACATATTGATAGATATCTGTGAAAACCATCCCAGTAGATCAGGAGAATTAGATGTTGAGATTGGGGTCCCAGTCTGTGCTTGTCTTTGGAAACTTGACCTCTATTCTCTGTCTCCTGTGGTTCTGGGCAAAGGCCTCCACAACTGGGAAACAAGGTCTTAAATGAAGCAGAAACTCCATATCACCTCAGATAAACTCCCTCAGTCAAGTAAATGGGAGGGACCACCATCTTAGGGATAAAACAGATGCACTATCAGTTCCCAAATCTACCATGTGACTTAACCAGGGACATAAGATAAAGAAAAACCTTTAGTTTGCACATTTGAGAGGACCAGACTGAAACCACACAAGTGTGACCTCATCCTTCACTCTCTATTTGGGAGTGAGCTGTTGCCGGCAGAGAGTAGTAGCCTCTTAGAGCTGTGTAAAAGGACAGAGGTATCAGTTACACATTGCCTTACTTTCTCGGGTATAACCCTTCTCCACTCAACTCTATTATTTCCTGTTTAGATGCTGGATTTTAGGACTCAGGGTCGAGCTTGAAGTAAGCTTGCTTGGAATGGAGTTTGAAGTCACAACTCACTACCATTTTGCTGTTTGTGCACATGTCCAGTTATCCAGGTGTAGAGATCAAGATAAACACATAGGATGCAGATATGGAATTGGACTGACAGTGTCTGACACACAGTAGGCATCTAATTAACATTTAGTAAATGAGATGTATATATAGAAGCAAGTAGGAAATGACACCACATACATGTCCTTTCACTCTTTCTTTCCTCATCCGAGGATATATTTATTGATTTGAGAGAAAGAAGGAGGAGAGGGAGAGGAAGAGCAGGGAGAGACTGAGAGACAAACATCAATGTGATAGACAAACATCAATCTGTTACCTTCTGTATGTGCTGGGGATTAAACAGGAAGATTTTTTGGTGTACAAATTGATGCTCCAACCAAGTCACCTGGCCAAAGCTGTCCTTTTATTCTTTTTATCTACATATAAATTTTTCAAAGAGCGTTAAGATCACACTACAGTTATTGTTTCATAATCTCCCCTGAAAAACTTTTTTGTTTCTGTTCATAAAAGTTATGTTTTATCTTCAGAAAAAATAACCTGTAGAAAATGAAGAAAGATGTCTCCAAGTACATGTGTGTGATTCTGTAGTGGGTCATCTATAAAATGGGTCTTGATACTTTCCTCACAGAGATATTGTGAAGAGAAATGAGCAAACCAATAGAAAGTCTCTGACATGTGATATTGTACAACTTTAACAAATACATGTATACTCTCACCTGTGTTCTTCCCCCAATGGAAAAAAAATGGCTTACACATAGAGAGCATTAGGATTTGAAGGAGAGGGAGAGAAAATATATACATTATAAATGCCATGCCACATATATTCTTTCAGAGCACCTACAGTGAACAGACCCACTTTCTTAGTTTATCTGCTATAGGGACCAGGAACAGAGTGAGCAGATACTATTTTCAGTGATTTTTAAAAATCTGTTATGTACAAAGTTTTAGAGTTCCCAGGCAGCTGCTAGCCCTAAAAAATGTCTCACTGTCTCCTGAACATGAAACACCTTCTCATTTTCTATCTTCCCTATTGTTTTATCTCCCATTCACTCTGTTACTTATCTAGGCCTATATATCCAGTGCCTAATCTGGGCCATCCTGGTGAAAGAAAATCGTGACTGGAGGGAGTTTCTTTTTCTGTGTCCAGACTAACACCCAACAGCTTCAGTTGGTTTGAGAATGCATCCCAATTCAAACTTGATATTATAACACAATATCGAGCTGATATTGTATTACAAGTGCTAGGTATGCATATATTTCCTTTAAAAAAATAGTATTAAGGCACAAGGAAGATGCTCAAAGTTGTTTTCATCTACATGTTGATTGCTGTTAATGTCCTCAGTGAATGAGCCCATAACTAAACCTGTCCCCTTAATCCCTCTGTTGAAGCTTTCTCCAATCTGAAACCTGTGGGGCTAAGTGCTGGATGATCTCCTGTAGACATTTACCCTTACCCTCCCCTGTGGCATTCACTGCTTGGCTAATCTAATGGGACTGACAGTGCCTGGCACACAGTAGACTTCTGATTCTATCCAATGAGAATCTCTAGTGATCCCTTCTGATATGCTTATAATGGTAAATATTTATTGCTGAATCCCTCAATTCCCATGCTTTTGCAGGTGCTGACCATATACTTATTCATTTGACCCCCATTATAGCCCAAGGATGAGCTATTGTTGCCCAACTTGAAACATCAGGAAACAGTAAGGGCAAGGCTAGACTGTTACAACACACAAAACTAAGATGGGAGCAGATTCTGTGTGGCTGCTGAGCCACCCATCAAACTGGTATAAATTAATGCTTCTCAGCTGATGAGATCCTCAACCTTACTATTCATCAGTGTGTAATGGGGTGCAGAGGATAAGTCTCCTGAAAATAAAAGATCAACTCCCACAATCTTTGATTGGGGGAGGAGAGGAGTGGATGATACTGCATTTAACATATGGAAAGTTAATAGTTGTGCCTCCCTCAAGGTATGAGAGCTGCCTCTCAGGGTGAATTGTATAGTGACTGGGAAAATACTCAGGGGCTCATGACATAGCTGAGGGAGTTCTTATAGTGTGTGCAAAAGATACAGGAGGTGGATGGCCATACCAGATATACATGCATCACTGGAAACTTTTGCCCTGACTAAAGATGGCAGCCAAAAGAAAGTAAAGGATATTGAGGAACTGGCAAAAATGCTGCACAATAACCCACTATGGGAAGGGCTGGATATGAGGTCATGCAGGAAGTTCTGGGCCAACCATTTAGAAGAGGTAGGACTAAAAGACAAGAGAAGAAGCCACACAGTCTGGAGTAAGAGAGGGGTGAAAGAGAACCACTAAGTCTGGAGTGAGTGACGAAGGAGCTCTGAAGGCCAGAAGTCTAGTGAGTTGCCAGAGATGGCAGTATGGTAGGGGGCCTGCTCAGCCACCCAGACCAGAAACTGACTGGAGAAGACCGTGGCAGATTTGATGGAACTTCAGAGGACTTGCTAGCCACCCGGATTTGTGAGGGATGCTTGAAGCTGAACTGTGACCAGGAATGCTGAGCTGCAGACTTCTGCTTTTCTGAAAGACAGTACCCCTGAGTGGTATATATTGAAACTGGTCTGGTTTGGCCTGGGAGGCAGGACTATGTGTTTTGGGGTGTTTCTTAAAGTGAGTGGGATTTAACAGCAGAAATCCACCATTATTCTAAATCTGTATAACCTTTAAATAAATAACCCCTTTCCTTTTTGACCAAACTCTTGCATTTGGGAGTCATGCTTCTTGATGGTAGACAATCAAACCCCACAACTGTTTCAGAACAGCATTGACAGGTTCTATAATAGCAACGACAACCACAAAGGGATGTTGATCATTGCCTGTGGCTGGTCGACTCACTCAGGAGTGGGAATGTGGAGTTTCCCAGTCTCTGAGAATTTCTGTGCATGCCTCTTGAGGGCACTGACCACATAATCATGTCTAGAAGATTGAAAGGGAATGGTTCTGGGAAGAATACAGGCTCTTCGCGAAGTGAGATTGTTTGGCAGAAAATTTGTGAGCACTATTTGGACTAATGGAGTTATGGATGATAATGTTCTTTATATGCTTCCAAGTTGCCTGGATTTTGCTGATTATAGTTTTTTGCGTGTATGCTCGGTACAATAAGGGCAATTCTATGCTGGCCCCTAAGGGAAGCCCACTGGGTAGAATTTTGTAGAACTGGAGTATTGCTGCCATTATCCAATGTCTACAGAGGTATTGGTTTATTACTGTAACACTGTTTGGCCTACATATGTTTTGGATTGTGAGGAAAGGTGGCCATGGACGGTTCCCTGAGTCACTGTACCATTATACACTTGGGACAGTATTGTCAATGGCTGGACAAATGGTATGAAATCCACTATGTCAAGACATTTATTTTCTTGCATAATAAGGTTTTGTCAGGGACAGAGAATCACTTGATGGTACAGAGAAAGGAAGTGGCCTCAAAACCTCTCCATAATGGTTAAACACAGGAAGAAAGGGAGAATGAAGATGTAAACCTCATCAATATTCTGAACCCAGGGGGCCAAGGGCTGGTAGCAGAGGGAGCTTCCTAGTCACCTCCCTTTTCACAAACTGCCCTTAAAGTAGAGATCACAAGGCCAAAAGCTCCACTCCTGTGTGATGAGGGAGAAGTCTCCCCTCCTGAAACCCAGCATGGCACCCAATATGGCCAGGGAGCCTCCCAATTTGGAGCAAGCCAATTCCCTTGGAGGCAATATCCTATAGGTGAACTAAATCAAGAAGGCCAGCCTGCTGTCTATCATTGGGCCTATACTCCATTCTCCACTTCAGACTTAGTGAGTTGGAAGGATTCTAACCCCTCATATAAGGATGATCCTCAGAGAATGGCAGATTTTTTGCCACTCATCATCCAAACTGGGCAGATGTACAGGTTCTCCTAAATGTCTTTTTAACTGCGCATGAGAGATGGATGGTTGTAAATAGGGCTATAGAAGAGGATCAATGTATCTACCAAGAGGATACTGATGGGAGATTCAACCAAGCTGGGGAAATTATTTTGATGGAGCCTAGCTGGAGCCCAAATGTTGGGCGCTTAGCCTTCCTTCAACATTACAGAAAGTGTATACTGGAAGGTTTTGAGAATGGGGTGTCCAAGGAAAAGAGACTGAATATGATACAGGCCGTTCAGCAAAAAACAAATAAGAACCCTTCTGGATTTTTAGAGAGGATCTATCAGGCCTATAGGAAGCACTCTGATGCAGATCCACAGGGACCAGAGAATGTATAGATGGTGAATATGACCTTCATTGGGCAAAGCACCCCAGATATCAGAAAGAAACTCCAGCATATAGACAGGACATTGGGAATGAGTCCCTCTCAGATGAGGGGCATAGCATGTAAAGATTACAATGCCAGCGAAGCAAGGAAGACAAAACAGGCCATGGTGTTCTTAGAAGCAGGCTGGGGAGGCCAAAGGAAGAAGCAAGACCCTAAAGAGAGGAGTAGAGGCCCAACAGGCATCAACCAATGTGCCCATTGCAAATAGGAGGGCAGCTGGAGAAATGAGTAACCAAAATTCAAAAGGGAAAATAGAAATGAGAACCCTCACCAGGAATGCTGAAAAGGAGAGGGAAGTCTGATGATAAATGAGGTGGCCCAGGGGCTCTTTTGGACCTCTACTGACCTATTACTATTTCCCCCATGGGAGCCCCCACTACAGGTGACTGTGGGGAACAAGTCAATTGATTTCCTTGTAGATACAGGAGCTACATACTCAGTGTTGAACACAAAATTAATCAAGAAAAGCTCAGATACAGTAATGGCTACTGAAATGACTGGACATTACTTCAACCTCTAGAATGCCAGCTTAGGGGTCAAAAGCTTATGCATAGTTTTCTCTACATGCCAGATTGCCCTATTTCATTGCTGGGCCAAGATTTACTTTGTAAATTGCATGCACAAATAACTTTTTCTCCTGAGAAGCAGTGATTACATGTGGAGGTCCTACTAGAACATGCCTTCCAGCTACAGGCATTCCTAACCTGTCCAGAAGGTCCCAGAGGTGAACTCTTCTCACCTGAGATCTATGAGCAGGTTGATCAAATTGTTTGGGCTTATGGTACCCCAGGAAATCTAAAGGTTCTTTGTGCCAGTTCCAGCAATGCAGACTTAAGGATCCTATGTGATTGATTGTTGCTCTTGTTGTATTTATGCAAATGAACAGGCAAAAATTAAAAATGGACTTAATGTAGGCCATTTGAGAACAATGAGGGTGATCTTAAGGAGAAAAATGTTGATTTAAGGAAAATCACAATGCTCAGTGGTGGGCATTGTGTAGTGCAGCCAGCTGTCTTCAAAGTTTGGCTTCCACTTGGAATTTAAACAGAGTTTGTTATATCATCAGAGATGATCAATTTAGAGGCAAGAAGGATATGTCAAAATTGTCATTATTTGATGTCATTCCAGCAAAGGCCTTGCAACTAAATGTCTTCTCAAAGGACAGTCTAGTGGACTCAGAGATTGGTTTGTGACTTGTTGTGTGAATGAACCTGTGTGTTCTCACTTCTGTTTTCATAGAGCATATGCCTATGACCTTATTAACTGGGTAATTGTTTAAACAATGTAGGCCTGACTTTAGAAGCCCATCTGCATCACTGTCTCCTATGACTCAATGGTTTGGCTGGACTAAGTGGGTTGGTGAAGTATAGAGTGACCTGTAAGCTTCACTTTAAAACTGGTTTCTTTTTCTGCCCTAGCACCTTGTACAGAAAAAGCTCAGAGGTGTTAAAAATGGAATCCTCTTTCCCCTCCCCCCGAGTTTTGTACAGTGGGTAAAAGGGCTTCAGACAGGTGTGACGTGCATGCCTTCCTTCAAGGAAGCCACTTTTTCTTAATAGTAGACATTATAGAATTGGTCCTTACCTTTGTCATTTAGTGGTTATGATTCTGACTGCACCTTTTTTTTCTTGGTTGTGATTGTACCTTCTAACTCTCTTGCCAAATTTGTCACCTCCAGAGTATGACAATGATGCAAACTTATCCAGCAATACCATCCTTTGGACATTGCATACACTGTTACAAAGGGACAGCCAACCTACCTGGACTTTGCATGATCCTTCCCCTTCATGTGAAGGCCTCCTTCCATTCTAGACCCCCTTTCTGTTAGGGATTTCTGTACCAGATGATAGGTAGGACTATGTCCATAACCAGCAGGAAGTAGATACAGAAGAATGAGACCTTCACCTATTTGCCTTTATAAGATTACAAAGTTCCAGAACTGTTAAACTGGGGAATTGATACAGAGAGATATGATCAGGTCACTGGGTAGAAGTAGGGAGGGTATATAGGAGGAGGCAATGTTAAACAGTCTAGGAAAGGATTGGCAGAGAAGCTGAATGCCTTCAGAGTGCATGGAATTATGGGCTAGAAGATTTGAAATAAAAGAAGGGCTCTCAGATGGGCAGGCATGGGATCTCTCTGGCTCTCAGGCTCTTTTCTTCTTCCAGGATGCCTGGATGATTGTGCTGGAGCTGCTTGCATTTCCCAGTGGATGGTATTTTGGATGGGAAGAATCTCTGGACACAGCCTAAGGTTGGGCTGGCCTGGCAGAGAGTGTCAGGGTTTTTCTTCTTTGGGTGTTCTAGAGGGGATGACCACTGAAGCAGAAACCTGCCATTCTTCCAAAATTGTGTAGCTTTTGTATTTTATGTTGTTTTAGTTTGTAAATTAACCCCATAGAAATAAGATAATTAAAAAACCAACAAGAGGAATGATAGGCAAACTCAGGTGTTAGAGTTTAGCCTTAATTGATAGGCTTAAGTGACTAATACATGTGGAAAGCCATTCCAAAATTGTGAACCTCTATTATTTTGCCCTGGCTGGTGTAACTCAGTGGATTTAGCACCAAACTGTGAAGCAAAGGGTCTCCGGCTCAATTCCGAGTCAGGGCAAATACCAGGGTTACAGGCTGGGTCCCCATTAGGGGGAGCACAAAAGGCAACCATACAATGACGTTTCTCTCCCTCTCTTTCTCCCTCCCTTACCTTATCTCTGTACCTATAAATAAATAAAATCTTTTTAAAAATATGACTTAATATTAGCAAAAGCACAACTTCAAAGAATAAAGTAGATCAGACCCTACCGGAATACAGTTATTATTATGAAAACTGAGGTGCACTGAATAGAGCCTTCTGGTTGTGATACACAGGTTGTCTAAGGCAGCTCATTTGCAGCTTGTGTGCCTGAGGACACCCTTGGTAGCCTTGGACAAAATGTGCTTGCCAATATCCCCAGGAGCAGACACATGGCCATCTGGATCTGTGTGGAGGTGACAGTGGAATGCTGAGTGGAGAGGGCCCAAGAGGGAGGCATAGTATGAAACATGTTCAGTGATATCATTAAGAAAATAATTAACATAGGTAGAAATGCTTCACATCCTCACACAACCAAAAGAAGGAAAACAACAAATTTAAAAACTGAAAACAACCAGAACTGCCAGAAATTCAAACTTCATGGAAGTTTGACAACTAAGGAGTTAAAGAAACAATCATTCAGACTGGTAGGAGGGGCAGAGAAGGGCAGCCAGGGCAGAGAGGACACACAGCCAAGGAGGTGGCTGGTGGACCAGTCAGTCCCACATTTGTGGGCCGTTAAGCTGGGAAGAACAACTGGGAAGTGAAACAGACAGACTGCAGAACCCAGTGTTTCAGCATGGGAAACTAAAGACTCAAGACCTCTGGATGTAAAAATCCGCAGGAGTTGTGGCAGTGGAAGAAACTCTCAGTCTCACAGGAAGATTCCATGGAAGAGACTCACAGGGTCCTAGAATGTATACAAACCCACTCACCTGTGAATCAGCATCTGAAAGGGCACAATCTGCTTGTGGGAAGTGAGGGAAGTGACAGAAAGTGGGGCTAGAGCAGAACCAGCAAATGGCATTGTTCTCTCTCTGACCCCTCACTCACATACAATGCCACAAAGCACCAAAGAGGGTTGTTCTGCCCTGGTGAATACCTAAGGCTCTGCCCCTTACAACATAACAGGTATGCCAAGACAAAAAAAATATGGCCCAAATAAAAGAACAGATAAAAACTCCAGAAAAAGAACTAAGCAATGAGGAAATAGCCAACCTATCTGATGTAGAGTTCAAAACACTGGTAATCAGGATGCTCACAGAAATGATTGAGCTCAGTTGCAAAATGAAGGAAGAAATGAGGGCTATGCAAAGTGAAATAAAGGAAAATATACAGAAAACCAAAAGTAAAGGGAAGGAAACTGGGACTCAAACCAAGGATTTGACATAAAATGAAGAAATAAACATCCAACTGGAAAGGAATGAAGAAACAAGAATTCAAAAAAATAAGGAGGGGCTGAGAAAGCTCTGGGGCAACCTTAAATGTTCCAACATCCAAATCATGGGGTGTCAGAAGGAGAACAAGAGCAAGAAATTGAAAACTTATTTGAAAAAATAATGAAGGAAGACTTCCCCAATCTGGCAAAGGAAATAGACTTCCAGGAAGTCCAGGAAGCTCAGAGTGTCCCAGAGAAGTTGTACCCAAGGAAGCACACACCAAGGCACATCATAATTACATTATCCAAGATTAAAGATAAGGAGAGAATCATAAAAGCAGCAAGAGAAAAGGAGACAGTTACCT
>PVKM010017311.1:0-26062 GCA_004027735.1 Carollia perspicillata
ACCCTAAATGTAAATGGCTTAAATGCTCCAATCAAAAGACATAGAGTAGCTGAATGGATAAGAAAACAAGTCCCATATATATTCTGCCTCCAAGAGACCCATCTCACACTGAAAGCTAAGCACAGACTAAAAGTGAAGGGGTAGAAAAAGATATTTCATGTAAGTGGAGAAGAAAAAAAAGCTAGGGTAGGAGTACTTATATCTGACAAAATAGACTATAAAACCAAGGCTATAGTAGGGATAAAGACACTACATCACAATAAAGAGAACAATCCACAAGAGGATATAGCCCTAGTTAACATTGGCACAGCCAACATAGGAATGCCTAAATATGTAAAGCAAATGTTAATGGACATCAAGGGAGAAATCAACAGAAATAGTGTCATAGCTGAGGATTTTAACACACCATTGACTTCAATGGATAGATCTTCCAGGCAGATAATCAACAAGGAGACACTGGCCTTAAATGACACACTAGGTCAAATGGATTTAACTGATATTATCAGTGTATTTCACCTCAAAGAAGCAGAATATACATATTTTTCAAGTGCACATGCAATGTTTTCTAGGATAAACCACATGTTAGGTCACAAAACAAATCTCAATAAATTCAAGATGATTTAAATCATATCAAGCATCTTCTCTGAGCAAAGTTTCTGATGAAACTGGAAATCAATCACAAGAACACTGAGAAAAATACAAAAACATGGAAGTTAAATAACATGTTCTTAAAAAATGCATGGGTCAATAATGAGATCAAGGAAGAAGTCAAAAGATACCTTGAAACAAATGAAAGTGAGGACACAACAATCCAAAATCTGTGAGACACTGGGAAAACAATCCTAAAAGGGAAATTCATAGAAATATAGGCCTATCTCAAATAATAAGAGAAAGTTCAAATAAACAATCTAATTTCACACTTAAAGGAACTTGCAAAAAAAACCAACAAAGTCCAAAGTAAGTAGAAGGCAGGAAATAATAAACATCAGAGCAGAAAGAAACAAAAATAGAGTCTAAAAATAATATAAAAGATCAATGAACCCAAGAGCAGGTTCTTTGAAAAGATAAACAAGATTGACAAACCTTTAACCCAACTCATCAAGAAAAAAAGAAAATCTACCAAAATAAACTAAATCAGAAATGAAAGAGGAGAAATAACAACTGACACCAAAGAATTACAAAAGATTGTAAGAAAATGTTATGAACAACTATATGCCAATAAATTGGACAACCTGAATTCATTCAGGGTTGAATGAATTCATTCAGGGTTGAATGAATTCATTCAACATGAATTCATTCAACATGAATTCATTCATGGATAAATTTCTATAAACATACAACCTTTTATAACTAAATCAGGAAGAATCAGAGAATCTAAGTAGACAGATTATACCTAATGAAATTGAAGTGGTAATCAAAATAGTCCCAACAAGCAAAGCCATGGATCAGATGGCTTCACAGGTGAATTTTACCAAACATTCTGAGAAGAAATAACACCTGTGCTTCTCAAACTATTTCATAAAATTCAAAAGGAGGGAAGGCTCCCAAACTCATTTTACAAGGCCAATATTATCCTAATTCCAAAGCCAAATAAAGACACTACAAGAAAAGAAAATTATAGTTCAATATCCCCAATAAACATAGATGCTAAAATCCTCAGTAAAATATTGGCAAACCAAATAGAGCAATGTATCAAAAAGGTCATACAACATGATAAAGTGGGATTTATTCCAGGAATGCAAGGTTCATACTACATTTGCAAATCAAAATATGTGATGCAACCCACAAACAAAATGAAGGATAAAAACCACGTGATAATATCAATAGATGCAGAAAGACATTTGATAAAATCCACCCATTTATTATAAACACTCTCAGCAAAGTGGGAATTGAGGGAACATACCTAAACATAATAAAGGCCATATATGACAAGCCCACTGCCAACATCATATTCAATTTGCAAAAACTATGATCATTCCCCTTAAGGTCAGGAATAAGACAAGGATGTCTGCTTTTACCTCTCTTATTCAGCATAGTACTGGAAGTCCTAGCCACAGCAATCAGACAAGAAGAAATAAAAGGCATCCAAATTGGAAAGGAAGTAGTAAAACTGCCTTTATTCACAGATGACATGATTCTATATAGAGAGAACCCAAAGATTCAAAGAAACTATTAAAAACTAATAAATCATTCAGCAAAATGGCAGGATACAAAATTAATATCCAGAAATCAGTTACATTTTTATATGCCAATAGCAAACTAACAAAAAAGGAAATCAAGAAAACAATCCCATTCTCAATTACATCAAAGAGAATAAAATACCTAAGAATAAACCTAACCAAGGATGTAAAAAACCTTGTATTTGGAAGATTATAAGACACTAAAGAAAAAAAATTGAAGATACAAATAAGTAGAAGCATATACTGTGTTCATGGATAGGACGAATTAACATCATTAAAATATTCATACTATCAGAAGCAATCTATAGTTTCAAAGCAATTCTATGAAGATTCCAATGACAAATTTCACAGAACTGGAGCAAATATTTCAAAAATTTATGTGGAATCACAAAAGGCCCAGTATAGTAATAGTAAGCCAGGGAAAGAAAAACAAAGTTGGAGGCAACCCATTACCTAATATCAAACTGTACTGTAAGGACATAGAAATCAAAACAGCATGGTACTGGCATAAAAATAGACACAACGATCAATGAAACAGAATAGAGGGCCCAGAAATAAACTCATGCCTTTATCGTCAATTAATATTAAACAGAGAAAGCAAGCACATACAATGAGCTCAAGATAGTTTATTCAATAAACAATGGTGGAAAAATTTGACAGACACATGCAGAAAAATGAAACTAGACCACCTTCTTACAACACACACAAGAACAAATTCAAAATGGATCAAAGACATAAGTGTTAGACCCGAAACAATAAAAAACATTGAAGAAAACTTAGGCAGCAAAATCTCAGAAATTCTCTGTAGCAATTTTTTATTGAATATGTCTCCTTGGGCAAGAGAAACAAAATAAACAAATAAATAAATAAATGGAACTACACAAAACTAAAAAGTTTTTGCACAGCAAAGGAAATCATCAACAAAATGAAAAGACAGCCCCATGAAATGGGAGAACATATTCACTGATACATCTGATAAGGGGTTAATATCAAAATTTACAAAAAGTAGTTACAAAACTCAACACCAAAAGAACAAATAACCCAATTAAAAAATTGGCAAAGGACCTGATTAGGCACTTCTCCAAAGAACACATACAGATGGCCAAAAGACAAAGATGTATGAAAAGATGCTGAACATCACTAAGCATCAGAAAAATGCAAATGAAAATCCCAATGAGATACCATTTTACACCTGTCAGAATGGCAATCATCAATAAATCAACAAACAACAAGTGCTGGCAAGGATGTGAAGAGAGGGGAACCCTTTTGCACTGCTGGTAGGAGTGAAGGTTGGTGTAGCCACTGTGGAGAGCAATATGGAGATACTTCAAAAATATTAAAAATGGATCTGCCCTTTTACCCAGTGATCACAATTCTGGGAATATATCCCGAAGAACCCAAAACACTAATTTGAGAGAACATAAGCACCCCTATGTTCACTGCAGTGTTATTCACAATCGCCAAGATATGGAAGCTGTCCAAATGTCCATCAATAGATGAGTGGAGAAAACAACTATGGGACATTTACACAATGGAATATTACTTGGCCATAAAAAAGAAGAAAATGTTATCCTTTGCAACAGTATGGACGGACCTGGAGATGATTATGCTAAGTGAAATAGGCCTTTCAGAGAAAGAGAAATGCCATAAGATTTCACTCATATGTGAAATCTAAATGAACAAACTGAACTAATGAGGACAATGGGAACAACCTCATAGATGGAAAGCAGGATAACAGCTAGTGGTGGCGGAAGTTTGGGGTGGAGGGATTGAGGAAAAAGAAAAAGGGGTCATGGACATGGACTACAGTGTGGTGATTGCTGGGGAAATGGAGGAATAAGGAACTAAAAGATAGTGAAAAAATACAATAAAGATTAAACATAGTCAGAAAAAAATTAAAATGCTTGAGTCATCTCTTAATGTTGCTATAATCTGGTAGACTTCTAGAGGGCTATTTGTGAACTTGGCATGATTTTGGAAGTCTTAAGAAATTGTTTTCTATTGGTGGAACCACTTTATATGACAAATATATTTGTCATAACCTAAATTTCTAATTTTTGACCTAGATAGGAAAGCATATTATGGGGGTAAAATCACAATTGTTTGCTTGACTTGTTTTTGTGTAGAACAGGATATCTGGGTTACAATGGATTTGGCCACTACTGGTTATGGTCCCAGGGAATACTGTTTCAGAGCAATTGCTACACAAACACTCCAATACTTTCATCCGAAGGACAATTCCAAAGCTTCATGTGCATTTTCTAAGGGCCTATAAAATTTATCTTAGTAGCTGAAGTGTCAGATCAATAGATAGCAGGCATGTGACTATGAAGATACAAATTCAAATCAGTCAATTAACTTTCTAATCCATCCATTTCACATATACATTACATTTTTCTCACAGTCGGTTAACATTGGATGATTTCAGTAAATGGTTCAGACACACATTAGCTTATTATAGTTTAAAGATAGTATGATATTTCGTTTTTGGTTTCGTTTTGGAAACCACTGAGTAGTTTCCAAAAACTGTCAGCAATGTAATTTCAAACCATATGTTGCAGTTTGCTACCAATTTCACTGAAAAGGGTATATATTAATTCTTTACATTTGGATTTTCTACTTCAGATTTGTAGTAAACAGCTTTTATTTCCTTTAGACTTACATAGAATTTATTATTTTATTTTTATTCTATTCTTTCTATTACTATTTAGTCCCCTTATACTCTCCCTCCCCATAGCAATTACCACATAGTTTTTTATTTGTTTTTGCGATTGTTTGCCTTGAGATTTTAAATTATGACTCAAATTGTATTCTGACCAATTGATTACTGGAAGTCATTTGCATATGGTTTGAAGCAAAATAATATGTTTTAAAAAAATCCCTGTTATACTCAACTTGTTATCCCATCTGTAACCTTTTTTAAAATCTTTGACTTTTTTAATTAATAACGCAGCCAGAGGTACATGAATGAATTATCTAAATAAACTGTCTTCTTGTCATAGACTTGAGTTTTAACATATTTTCAAAAATGCCAGTTATTTTCTACCTAGTACTTCATCTTATACTTATTTCATATACATATTTATACACATATAATTTTAAGTAATTAAAATTTCTATTGTTCTTTTCAATAAAAGATACTTAATAATAATTATAAAATGTGAAACATACAAGTACAAACAACAATAATTAAATTCTTTAAAAGAAAAAATAAATACTCAGGTTATTTGCAACAAATTACACAACAGAAAAACACTATTTTAGAAAAAGTAATTATTGTGCACATACTGCATGTGGAATTATAGGACATATAACTAAAAAAATAATGACCCATATTGGAAATTTGCACAATCTAGTAGATATATTAGATATATCTATTTTAACCTATTTTTATCTATTTTATCTAACCTTTTAAAATCTATTTTAATAAATAAAATAGATATATCTATTTTAAAAGATAAAATATATCTATTTACTAGGTGATATAATAGATATATCACCTAATATTTAACATAAACAGACTACAAAAATTAAATGTTATAATAAACACTTTAGTTAAAGCTGAATACAAATAAATGATAAGTAGAATGTAAAAAAGTAACCAGAATGAAATTCATTTGAGTAGTCAAAGAAAATATCACGTGAATGATTTGCCAGAGAGGGTATGGAAAGGAAGAAACTAAGAAAGCCTTATTTTTAGAATAACAAATGGAGATTATCTATTACAAATTACAAATATTATTCCTGAAACAAGATATCCAGGGGATGCTACAAGATGGCCAGGTGTGCAGAATTCTGGCAATTGCCCCGGCATACATGTACTGTTTCTGTTCTGTTGTGCATTTGCATATTCTATACATTCATATTTATACCCCTTCCTTACTCCTTCTTTTCTCCATGATTTCTGGCAATTTTTTCTCCTTTAAAAGTCTAGTCAAGATTTCCAGGAACGGGTATAAATGACACATGGACAAAACCAAAGTGGTTAGGGTCAAGGGTGGGGGTAGTGGGGATGGCTGGGGTTGGGAGGAGCAGTGTGGGGGAAATGGAGACAACTGTACTTGAGCAACAATAAAAAAATGTGGAAACATAAATAAAAATGCAACAACAACAAAAAAAGAATGACCTCTTCTGTGAAGACCTCCCTGACCCATTTGAAAGACTTGGGACTTTATTCTTCTAAATTCTAGTTAACTCCAATTAAAACAACTGTTCTAAACCACTGCTTCTCAATCTGGGTTAGAGACTGGCATTATCTGTGGAGTTTTAAATGTGTTGATGCCACAGCACCACCCTCAGACACACATATTTAACTGGCACGGGAGTACCTTGGGCATTGGTGTTAAAGAAAAGGTTAAAAAAAATCCCAAGTGATCCTAAAGTTCAGCAAAGTTTGAGTACCACTGGTATATGTGTCAGTTGCCAGATTTGAGTTGTCCATACTCTATGGAAAAATAAAGATTTGTACAGAATAGAAACCCCAGTTCTCATGGCACTGGTTGGAGACCTGAATTGTGTCCTGCTGAAGAGCAGATGCTTCACCATGAGACCAGCTGAATTGAAATAGCAAATCTCTGACTTACTGAGGATCTGCCTTTGGACAAGAAATGTAATCTCAGCAATCTTCAACTTTCTCATAAATGTATCGGGAAATGAGATGTGTGGATGAAAAGGGGGCTATATAATAAACGGACAGGCCCAGTGGAGTCCTGCATGCGGGGGTGGGAGGGACTTACAAACTCAGATTGCTAAAGTAACCACACAGGATGGTCGGAAATTAAAACTTCCCAACTAAAAGCAAGTTATGGTGGGTAGTCATGTACTAGGCCCTTATCTTCTGTGATAAAGGTCGATCTTTACCTTAACTGAGCCTGTCTCTTGTTCTTTTGCATTGAAGATTGCATACCTTTGGACTGTCAGGGTAATTTGGTTTTGTCAGACCCCTCAGAGAACAATCTCCCACCTGAGCAGAAGACCACAGAGCCCCTCCTTGTTACTGTTATCATGTTAATTGTTAACTATGCATTGTTAATTGTTAACTTAACCAATGTAAAAGAAGGATGTGTCTATTTCTTTTACTTTTTATCTGATTCCCTCCTTTGCCTTCTCCTGCTTCCCTAATCTATCACCAGTGTAATTCCTTTACATTGTCCCCTTTGATTCTAATGTATAAAATCAGGCTCAAAACTGCCATTCTCTGAAGCATTTTCTGAATCCATCGAGATTTTGTTTCCCACCAATTGTCATCTGTTTGGCTCAAATAAACTCAGAAAAATTCTCTACTGGTTTAAACATTCCTTATTTCTAAATGTTTAGACATACAAACATTTTACTTATATATATGTGTATATACACATATATGTGTATATATGTATATACACATATATATATAAACATTAAAAAAGTATCTAACACAAAGGTAACCTTAAATAACTATTGTCATTATCTATTCATTGTAATTAATTGAACATGCTTTATGTGCCAAGAACTATTCTAAGCACTTTAATGTATTTCTTTAATTTTTAGAAAAACACTCCAAAGTTTGAAGTGAATTATAAATATTATTTACTCTCATTTTTCATATGAGAAAATTGTGGTACGAAGGTCAAGTAATTTGATCTAGAAAGCTGTTGAAGGTAACGTATCAAGATAAGAAGCAGAGTTGAGATTTGAAACAGTCTAACTTCTGGCCTTGGGAGTGACATCAAAATAATTTACTAAAAAACAAAAAAGGAAGTATAATATACTCTAACTGTATGTTATAAGTGTTACATGAGTGCTTGAAATAAAATATTTTGCAAGTTGAGGAGGGAAGAATTATTTATATCCAAGAGATCAAGAGAGGATTCAGAGAGGAAGTGAAATTTAAACTACATTTCTGATCTGTTGCCAATATTGTGCATGGTAATCTGTACACCCACCCTCCCTACACACACATATATTCAAACCACCTTATTTAAAACGTGCATAACAGTTACTCATGAGTTGAAGTGTTTTAGATAAGATGCAGAATTCCTTGGAAATATATAAAAAGCAAAAATTGACTAAGAATAAATGCAACTGTGTTGGGGGTCATTGAGTACACTGGATAACTTATTAAAGAGCACGGAATGTGATTCTATGCTGAAATGAATATTTTAACCTAGGAAGGTTTAACCTAGGAAGGTTAAAATATACACAGATTGTTAGCAGACCCTCCCTCAGGGAAGTATTCCCTTTCAAATGGGAATATCATTTTTTTTCAGTCCCAAGTAGAAAATTATTCACAATTAATGCATTAATTTTCTTTAAAATCAGGACAAAAGCAAGCATGTGCACTGTTCCCAGGGCTGTTATTAATACAGTAGATTGTAGAAACTATAACATGATAAAAAGTAAAGTAAAACTAAACAATAAAAGATTTAGGAAAATAATCTATATTTACATTATTTGGATGTTACACAGAAAACCCAAAGGAATCAACCTAATATCTTTTAGAATGAATAGATGAATTTGGTAAACTAGAGAAAGAGAAAAAAAGCCAACACTAATCTCTTAGAATGATAATCAGGAAAGACTGCATTTGTAATAACATTTAAATATGTTAGCATCTTAACATATTAGCATCTAAGCAACACTGTTAGAAATAATGTTAAAAAGAAACATACAGAATACATAAAAAATAGATATATCAAAAAAGAGAAAGAGATGCTAGCTCACTGAATGAAAAGACTGATTTTGCAAAACAATTTGTCTTCTTGATGACTGTATAGGTTTAATGCTCTCCAAATCACTACTTCAATAGACTGGTTTTGGTAACTCGAAAAAGAACTTAAAAAAAAAGAGAGCACCCCACTACTGGGGGCCTGGTCCACAACCCAGGGATGTGTTCTGACTGGGAATGGAACCAGCAACCCTTTGGTTCGCAGCTCTACACTTAGTCCACTGAGCCACACCAGCCAGTGTGAGTACTTTTAAAGCATACATTTAAAATAAAGAAAATGTAAAATAAAAAGAATTAGTTCAGACATGTAAGTTTAGTATAAAATTACAAGAATTTAAACCCCAAGGAGTTTGCATAAAAAGGCAGTACATAGGTTGAAAGATTATGAATAGCCCTGAAATAGACCTTATAACATATGGGAACACAATAAATAATAAAAGATGTTTTGAAAATTGATGATAGAAGCATTTATTATTAATATATGGAATAGGAAAAATTGAGATTTTATATTATGGTATATTCCAAATTAAATTATGTGTATTTAAATAGCTAAATTCAAAATTAAATAACAGAATAATAATACAAGTAAATATTTAACTGATGTTAGTGAGTTAGAACATTCACTTTTGACAATTCTATTATTTTAAGGTCAGATCCATTTGAAAGTTAAGTGAATGATTATAAAAACTCTCTCTGGGGGAGGAAGGGAAACATATATGTGTACATACATAGGAAACCCTGTACATAGTTACAGATAACTCAAAAACTTTGAGGAGGCGATAAATATCTAGAGGATAAAGAGAAGTTGTAAGTCCTGTATGATAGCTCTCTTCCCATCCTGAAGAGGTAAAATTTTCTTTTACGTATCCTTGTTAGCATGTGTGTTTGGGTCCTTGTCTCCTGATAAAAAAGAATTTAGACCAGGGGCACTGATAAAAGCACAGGCAGATTATTGAGGCTCTGCAGCAGGTGAGAACACTGAGATCGGGTCCCAGATTCCACTCTCCCAATGTGGGGTCTAGGGGTTTTATGGCTTGAAAACACGGAAGTTGCTGGGGTTAACCAATCAGGGTGTATGTAGGTTAACAGGACTTTCTTATTCTGGAGCACTGGTATCCAGGTATGGGAACACTGATGCCCAGGTATACATCAGTGAACATAACCATTCCTGGATTGTGCAGCAGTTATGGAACACAGAAAAGGGCTTTTCTAACCAGGTATTGAATTTTCCTCTGTGATCTGTTGTTTGGCTTTAGATGGGGTGGGTGGTTGGGGGGGACTTAAAAGAACTCAGGCTAGTTTATGAACCATTGTTTTATAGCTACCTATTGATAACTGCTATTGTTATCTGTTAGGGCTTGACTCAATGGAGAAATTTTAGGGACTATTTTATTCTATCTGTTTCAGCCCCATGAGATCCCTGAAATAAATTAAATCCTGCCTAAGTTTTGGGATCATAGAAGACGAGAAGGTTATGGTTATGAGGAAGTAGGGTGGGAGAAAGGGGACTGTTAGCTATCATAATAGGTGTACTCTCTTCATGTCCCCTCAACAGTCATATTCTCTAGAATAGTTCAAAAAATAATACTATAAACTGAATGTGACCTGCTAAAATTTATATAATGAAATCCTGTCCCCTAATGTAATAACATTAGGAAGTGGGGCCCTTGAGAGGTGACTATATCATGAGGATTGGAGCCCTTACAAAAGAGACCCCAGAGATCTCCCTTTGCCTTCTGCCATGTGAAGACACAAGAAAAAGACTGACCAGGAAGCAGGCTCTCACCAGACACCAAATCAGCCTGAGCCTTGATCTTGAACTTCTCAGCCTCCATAACCGTGAAAAATAAATGTCTGTTGTTTACACCCCACCTCTTCTATGGTATTTTGCTGCAGTGCTTCGAATAGATGAAGACAATTAATAAGAGGAAAACTGCATAGAATACAGATGAGAGAGATGCCTGTCAATTAGTAATGCTGCCCTACTTCTTTGGTTAATTAAATATTTTGATTTTTCTTCAACTTGAGTGGAAACATCACTTTCTCTGGAAACTGTCCTCTGAATTCCCAAAACTATGTTAAATCCTGTGTCACTGATCCCTATGTTACCCTTGAGCTTCTTGTAACACTTATAACGCACTTGGAACCTTACTTTAATGCCTATCTTCTCCAGAACACCACGTAGTTCCTTGAGAAGAAAAAATATGTCTTTTTTAAAAACATCACTGTTCCCTGGAGTCTATTCAATCTCCAACACATTATGGGTAAATGAATAAACAAATATTGAGTAAAAAGGTTAGCATAAAAAATAAATTAGTATTTTAATAATTTTGCATAGTTTTGCTATATCACTTAAAATTAGCTCAGCTACTCAGGTACTCACTCCAGGAAGAGGCACCGACTCTTCGCTCTTAAAATAAAATTTGATGTAAAAAATGGAGAGAGTTCTAAAATCACATGAAATGTCTACAATTTAGGAATCACATTCATTTTGACATTAAAATAAGTTCTGTTAATTCTTGTAGATAATGTCATATAGTTTTGCTATCTTTTATGATTCTTTAAGCCATGTCATATGAACTTAGTGCCAAATTATGCCCCCCCTCCCGGTTCTATCCTGGAAACATCATCTGGGCTGGTGCTGGATTAGTAGATCTACAAAATCAAAGAGAGTTTTGCGATGTGATAGACCCTTGGAATTAGAGGATGAAGTTACAAAAGCCTCAGGCATGCTCTGAGGCTTTTTCTGGCAATGATGCACCATACTCAAAATAGGAATGGCAGAAGCAGTTGTACTGGATTCTTTAAAAGAAAACAATACTAGAGTTCGGATGACCTTCTGTATTATCAAACTCTATCTCCATCCTCTTAACTGCTCTAAGAGATAGTTCTCTGTAAAGCCCTGTAAAATATGTTTTGGTATTTTATTATCAAGTTTACATCAGGTAAAATAAAAGTCATTGTAATTAACAATGTTTCTATGATAACTAATTTTAGCATTTTCAGTGTTATAAGAGAAGTAGTAATTTAAAAAGGGTAAGTTATTTTTTACCTCTAGGCTGGCCATTAGTGAATGTTTAGGTCTCTACAAATTAATAAACCATTAGTTAATCACCCAAGTCAAACACTTACAACCAAGCAAAAACTTTTATCAGTCAATGCATGAGCACTTATTTTTATAATTATTTTCTAGACTTTGACCCTTGTTTGTTTATATATATATAGTTATATATATAGTTATATATATTGTGTATATATAAACATATAACTATATGTTATAAACATTATCTGTATTGTCAAACTCTATAGATAGAGTTTGATAATACATATAGTTATGTGTTTATAACTATATATAACATATAACTACATATAGTTTATATATATAATTAAATATATATATATAACTAGTTCTATGTATAAGTTCATAAAATGTAGATTTAGTAGTAGTGTCTAGAAAATTAAGCAAAAAGCTTTTCATTGTGTCTTTTTACTCCTACTAAAGAAAGTTTCCTGTTCACTAAAATAATTAACAAGAGAAAAGCAATTTCAGTATATTTTCTTTTGCATAAAAGGGGACAGAATTCAAATGAGATACATTTGAATGTATTGTTGGTTCATTTCTAGTGTATTTTCTGAATGTTTGATAGAGTTTATCCTTATACCATTTATGGATTGAGAATACATATTGTACAAGGTCTGAATAAGAATGACCGTAAAATGACTGAGCACAACGACAAACCAGAAAACCTTTTGTTGGCACTCCAGGAAAGATAAAAATTTTGAGTGTGGAATTGGTAAACCAGCTCTTAAAAATGACAACTACACCACCCTGGGTTGTAGTGCAAATATTCTCACACCATCAACAATTTCAAGTGTCCAACCATTTATCAACTAACTATTGAAATTCCTGAATATTAATAATTATGTCCTGCTGGGCACAAAGTGTATCCACCTGAACTCGCTAGTTTGTCTTTTTAAAAAAGAAGACACTCACAGAGTTTTAAAACTATAATTATTTTGACAAAAAGTGAATTAATGGAGATCTAGTGATGAGCTCTTACATGTGATTATTGCTTAACAGCATTTCAACTATGTTTTAATGAGTGCAACTACATGCTAACTCAAGTGATACCAGAGTGAATGGTAACTCAGAGTGGTACCCGAGCTTGGACAGGGGGCCCTCTTCTGTAGAGTATATTACCATCATGGCTGACTTAAAACTGCCAATTCTGTCAGTGAGCGAAGTTGAAAAGTGATGCATGATACAGCTCATCATCAGGTAACAATTTCAACATATGAAGACAATAGATTTAAAAAGCCTCAAAAATATGTTATAGTGATGTATAGTGAAAATATTTAGGGATTGATGAGTTCTGGATGTTTATTACCTATGCTTTTAACATAATTTAATTATAAATTTATATAATTTAATTTTTAATAATGACTGACTAACCTGCAAAACTCCTGAAAATTTAACAATCGGTTCTATAAGGTCAATTCAAGCCCAGTGAGCATTCCACTAACTTTTACTATCCTGAATCCCTGGTCAATTATATGACAGTAATGGAAACACTTGGAATCACCCAACAAACTGAGAGATTTCTACACAGAGAGAAGCCAATGGGTCATTGTGTGAATCTGCCAAGACTTATACCTAAGGTCACTATCAGGACATCCCATGAAATTTTCATTCCTTTCTACAAACAACAACAACAAAGCTGTTATTATCTGTCATTTTCGGCCCAGAGATATAATCAAGTTGAAATCCCAAAGTAATGGTGTGGAGCACAGGAAAAGGGATGCAAGACAAAACCTGTCACATCAGATATGTCTGCTCTCGCTAGTCTCTCCATTTCCTAAAAACACCTGCTGACAAAGGGTGGTCCTGTGAACAGAGCCCAAGATTCAGAAGGATAAATGCTCTAATGATTGGCTAGAGCTAATTGGGAGCAAATTGATATTTCTTCAGCTATGATCTTGTTCTGTTCCAGACACTGATAGGCTCATAAAATAGATGCTCTCATTTAATCTTACAGTTTTTAAATGAAGTCTTATGTTTTCACTTTTAATAAGAGTCAACCAAAGCTTAGAGAAATTATATAACTCTCCAGGATCCTCAGATAATAAATAGCAGAGTCAGATTTGACTCAAGCTTCAAAACTATATTTCTAATGATTCCACATTCCTGCTTAAAGTAATCATGATGATGTTTATGATAATAATGACTGATATTTGTTGAATGATACTTATGTACTAAGTACCCTTCTGAATGCTTTATATGTACTAATTCAGTTAATCCTCCTGGAAATGACTTTAATTAATGCATATCATCAATTCTAAGATATTATCAATCATAGACACATTTGATTTGAAAAGAACATTCAAGAAAAAATAGAAGCATGATTTGTATTATGTTAAAATATGTATTATGTAGTATTGATTTATATGAAATTGATTTATATGCTTATATATGTTCATGTTGATTATAAATGCAACCAAAATTACTGAATATTTTAAAATAAAATAAAAAGTTTATGTCATAAGACTAAGGAAACGTCGTATATTAACCTCTGTATAAATAAAGACACCAAAGGGAGAAAATATGAATGAGGATGCACAAAATGTAAGGGAGAATGGGAAATTGAAATTCTAACTTACTGAAGGACCATACAGTTTCTCAAAGTCCCTGAAGAAACTGGTATTTATTTCTTTGATCTCCTCTTCTGCCTTTCTCATACATTTAAGGCTAAACAGCAAAACAAACAAACAAGCAAAATATAACCAAAGACACTGAAATAGAGAACAGGCTGACAGTGTGCAGAGGGGAGAGGGAAGGGAATTTCAGGGGGAAAGGGGAAGGGTTTACAGGAACAAGTATAAAGGACACATGGACAAAAACTAGGGGAGCGTTGGAAGTGGGAAGGAGGTAGGGAGGGCTGCGGGGGGTGGGATGGGATGGGAGTAAAAGACAGAAAACTGTATTTGAACAACAATTAAAATAAACTAAAAATAAAAAAAAATAGTAATTCCAAGGGCCACCTACCATTCTTGCATTAAGGAGAGCATTGGAAGCCAGGCAATATATCATAATTGGCGGCCCCAAATAGAATTACATATTTTGAGTCAGATAAAAAAAACAAACGTATGGTTGAAAAAAAAGACGGGTTTTCTGAGAAGGAGAGAAAGGTGCTAGACAGACCGAACAATGGCCATGTTACCCTGCATTCTTGCTACTTCCTTTTAAGTGCTTTATGCTCTAGACATACCATCACACGAGCTGGTTCTTTCAAACCCTTTTTATTTTCATCCAATTGTTAATAGCTTTTCTCAGATACCACAGTTTTCCAGTCATTCTCCGCCCATAAAAATCCTCATTTTTCTGAGTATGCGTCAAATGCTAATTCTTTGAAAAGTGAATTTTTCAAACTGCCTGCCTCTCAAATATTCAAACCACTTACTAGTATATGAAAGGTTTGGCAATAATATTGTCATGATTCTAAGAGCAAATGTTATCCTTTTCATTGCTTGAATATTTCAGAAGACCTCTCAACTCTTAACTTGGAGCAATTAATTTGTCCTTGTCTACTCTGTTTTTGCATTATCCTCTGTTTCAAGAATTATTGCAAATGCTTTCCAAAAGCCCAGGATATTTAGTTTGGCTTTAGAAAAATTTATGGATGCCAAGTTTACTCACTAGTCCAAATCTCTTTTTCTGTGGTGCTAATGGATAATAGTGACAATACCACACCTTCAGGCTATTTAACTTGTCTTTGAAAAGGAAAAATTATTCTTCCAAGGTATTTTTTTATTAAAAAGGAATTCATGGAGTCAAAAATTAGATTATTACTAAGAATTACTTGATCAACTAAATGATTAAATTCTGTCATAAAAATGTAAAAAAGAATATCTAACGTAGGTGACATCATGTTACTTTTATATTAAAAATTTTGTTTTAAGTGTACTTATCAATGTTAGTTCACTGCTCTGGCAGAGAGTTCCAAGACCAACCCATTACTATGTTCTCAGAAAATAAACTATTATCTCATTATAGGGAGACAAATTAAAGAGGCAACTATTACCTTTTGGCAAATTAGATAACTTATGAAGATGATATTTAGTAAATAAAATCAACCAAATTATCTAAAAATGATGGAGAATGTCAAAATAGTGACATAGCACAGAGGTTTGATTTTTAGCCTTCAGATTCTATACATGAAATAAAAATCCTTCCAAGGTTAACATTGATACTTTTATACTTTTTAATTCTTTTGATAATCTTAAATGATTATATTATGTTTATACCATAATGCTAAAATTCACATGAATAATTCGCTCTAAAATAGTTTTGCTTCTCTTTAAAAAATCATAATAAAACATGATCCATCAATTTTATTTTATTTTTTAAATTATATATTTTTGATAATGCTATTACAGTTGTCCTGATTTTCTCCCTTTTCCCCCTCCACTTAGCAATCCTACTCCCTCAGACCATCCTCACTCCATTGTTTGTGTCCATGGGTCATGTGTAAAGTTCTCTGTCTGCTCCATTTCCTATACTGAGCTTTATATCTCCACGGTTGTTCTGTAACTACCTATTTGTACTTCTAAACCCCCTTACCCCTTCACCCATTCCCCCACACGCCCCTCCAATCTGGCAACAATCAAAATGCTCTTCGTATCTGTAATTCTGTCTCTGTTCTTCTTGTTTGCTTAGTTTCTTTTTTAGATTCAATTGTTGATAAACATGTATTTATTGCCCTTTTTATTATTCATAGTTTTGATCTTTTTTTAAAAAGCCCCTTTAACATTTCATATAATAATGGTTTGGTGATGGTGAACTCCTTTAGCTTTTTCTTATCTGAGAAGTTCTTTACCTGCCCTTCAAATCTAAATGATATCTTTGCTGGATACAGTAATCTTGGCTGTAGGTCCCTGCTTTTCATGACTTTGTATATTTCCTGTCCATCACTTCTAGCCTGAAGAGTTTCTTTTGAGAAATCGGTTGACAGTCTTATGGGGACTCCCTCGTGGGTAACTAACTGCTTTTCTCTTGCTACTTTTAAGATTCTCTTTATCTTTAACCTTTGGCATTTTAATGATGATGTGTCCTAGATTGGGTCTCTTTGCATCCATCTTGTTGGGGACTCTCTATGCTTCCTGGACTTGCATGTCTATCTCCTTCACCAAATTAGGGAAGTTTTCTTTCATGATTTTTTCAAATACATTTCCAATTACTCGCTCTTTCTTATCTCTTTCTGGTACCTCTATTACATGAATGTTGGAATGCTTGAAGTTGTCCCAGAGGCTGCTTCTTTGGGTTCTTTTTTCTTCTTGTTGTTCTGATTGGTTGTTTTTTTGCCTCCTTATGTTCCAAATCATTGATTTGATTCTCAGCTTCATTCACTCTGCTGTTGTTTTCCTGTAAATTGTTCTTTATTTCACTTAGTGTATCCTTCATTTCTGACTGGATTTTTTTGCTGTTGAGGTCCTCACTAAGGTCCTTGAGCATCTTTAAAATCAGTTTTTTGAACTCTGCATCTTATAGATTGCTTATCTCCTTTTGTTTCTGGAGTTTTTTATCTCTTCTTTCATTTGGATCATGTTTCTTTGTCTCCTCATTTTGACAGCTTCCCTGTGTTTGTTTCTATGTGTTAGGTAGAGCTTCTATGACTCCCTTTCTTGGTAGCATGGCCTAATGTAGTAGGTGTCCTGTAAGGTCCAATGGCACAGCCTCCTCTATCACCCAAGGATACTCAAGATGTACCCTTTGTGTGGACTTAGTACACCCTTTTCTTATAGTTGAGTCTTGTTTATTCTTGGCTGGGAGGGATTTACCCAGGACAGTCAGTTGCAAGGACTATCTCTGACCTCTGAACACCGACCTCCCCTTCTGTGGAGGAGAAGCTGTGTGGGGGCAGTGTGGTAGTGTTCAGATGTGATCTGTAGCTGTCCACTGGATGCACATGTTCTGGGATTTTCCAGGTGGTGCAGGCCAGATTCAGCCCCACCAGTGTTCTGCCCAGGGTCACTCTGTGTGAGCTATAAAGCCATCTGGTGTGGTTGTTACCTATGCTTGAATTAGTTAGAGATTCCCAGTTGAAGCCAAGCTGTGAATCTAGTCTGGCTGCTGCTAGTGCTGGGCTACTTAACCAGAGGTATGCAGACTGGGGGCTTACTGAGGCCAGCTATTGCTTGTTTGAGAGGATTTAGGAGGTTGTGAAGCATGAGCCAAAAACAGCCATTCATACAGAAAAGTCATAGTTGACAGTTCGAGTGGGCCCATAATTTGGGAGGGAAGGAGTCTCATGGGATCTCAAGGGCAGCGTAAACAATTATAACCAGGTTGATGGAGTCACATATGGGGCACCCACCCTCTGGCTCTGTGGCTCTCTGTGGGGAGAGCTCAGAAAAGGGACAATGGCCTCTGCCCACTTTTCTATCTGGGAATAAGCTCTCCCCAACCTCTCGCCTTGATTCTGGACACCTCAGTTCCTCCCTGTGTATCCCTGGTGACTTCAAGCTGCTACCCCAATGCTGGAGCTCAGAGGGAGTGAATCTGAGTAAGTTCATGTATGGATTCTTTAAGGGAAACTGCTTGGTAATTCAGAAGTTTCTTGCACTGACTCAATTCCCACTTGCTTTTCATCCAGAAATTATAAGGACTTATCTTCTTGGCACTGGAGTCTTGGGCTGAGGGCCCTGATGTGGGTCTGGGACTCCTTGTTCCCAAGATATCCCTCCCAAATTTTATCCACCATACAGGGATGTGTGACCAGCCCACTCTGTATATCCACACTTCCTACCAGTCTAGATGAGTGTGGTTGCTTTAATTCTGTAGATGTCAGACTTCCATTCAACTTGGTTTCTGATGGTGTTGAGTGACGGTTGTTCTGTATTTTGGTTGTAATTTTGTGGTGGTTGTGTGAGGAGGTGAGCAGTGTTTACCTGTGCCTCCATCTTGACCTTAAGTCTGATCCACCCACTTTAGAATTTATACCATTTGTACCGTATCATTTTTATAACTATTAAATATCTATAATAATTTCTTTCTGTTATTAAATTACTAGAATGTGAAACAAGGCTTTTTTGGCTCTTTGTAAAATTTATTTTGCCAAGAAATTATGCCTTTTGTAAACTTCTTTGTAATATTACTCTGTCCTCTAAAATTGTTTGCTTGCTAATAATTGGTAAGCTACTTCACATATGTTTTTAGTCTGCTCAGCTCACACCTCCTTGTTCATTAAACTTTTAAATGCTGAAGTTCCTCAAGACTATCTCCTAGGTCTGCTTCAGACTTTACTAGTCCAGACTTTTTACCTGGCCCTTACTATCTTCTCCAATGACTTCATTTGCTCTCTTTACGTGGAAGATTCTAAAATAGAAATGTGAGCCCTGGCCAGTGTGGCTCACTTGGTTGGAGCATCATCCCTGTAATTGAAGGGTTACGGGTTCAGTTCCTGGTCAGGGCACACACAGTCTCCAGTCTGGGCATGTGCAGAAGGCAACCCTATCCTCTGAGCTCCAGTTATGTCTCATTCTCTGTATCTATACCTGAACGTATGCTTTCCTCATAGCAACCAGGTCCCCTCCTGTTTTCCACTGGCAGAGAGTGACTTTGGCAACCACCTAGTTGCTTAAGCCAGGAAGCTTTGACATTTTCCTCTCCCTTAAACTTTATATCCAAACCCAACATCAAGTCCTATCCATTCTATGTAAAATATTTTCAAATATTCTGACATGGTAATTGGACACCACACATGAACATTACCTGTCTCCGATCTATGATCCTTTAGTCAGGAAATCTAAAGAAATCAATGTTAGGCTCAAATCCCTTCCTCTGAAAGAAAAGAGAAAATGCCCATTCATTGCTTTTATAACAAAGTTTAAAATCCTGACTATAACTTACAAAAATCTGATTACTCCCTACGTCTTATCTGCTCAGCTTAATGCACATTGTCTTGGGTTTCTGCTTCCCAACTACATCTGCTTTCTCCACTTCCTTGAGTGATTTCTGGGCCATACAACCATGGGGAACTGGCACAGGACACCCTGCCATGCCCTTTTCACCTACCCCCTGTCACTCTTCATAGCATGGCTTAAGCATTAGTTCCTCACAGAAAATTTGTCTAACCCAACAGGTTATATTATATTATTCTATTCTATGCTCCCTTTACCTCTGTCTCAAAATTATAGCGAAATAATTAACTGATTATTCATAATTCACATTATAGCACATCAGTTATTTGTTGTCTTTCTTCACTCTCAGAATATAAACTCTGTATGAGATTATATTCATCCATTATGTCACCTACACCTAGCAAATCTTTAACACAGAGAAGGTCATCAATAAACATTTGTTAAAGAAATAAATACATACTAAGGTGCTTATTCATGTGTTATCCCTTCTAAGATAATTTGTTTTATTAAGGGAATAACTCTAATAATTTGGCTTTCTTCTAAAATTATATCCTTAATCAATTTCCCTTATAGCTCATCCCCAGGAAGACCTGCAGCTGTCACTACATTTCAGCAAATTTAAAAACTAACGCCTGATTGGAAAGCTGGTGTCACAGGAAATGTTTAGCTTTAATGTGCTGACCAATACTCAACTAGTAATGGGAAGGTTCTGTAATGCTCTCACTTCTGTTCTGCTTCCCTCTTGACATCCATTTGTTTATGCCTTCTAGTAACTTCTGCCTACACTTCACAATGAATGTTGACAATGAGCTCTGAAAGATCTCATATTTCAGTGAGGATTACATAAAAATAAGTGAAATATAGATTAAACACAAAAGTTATAACTGAAATATTTTCATAGACCCTACATGTCATGATCTTTAATAAAACAACAACCATGTCTTATCTTCAGTACAGCAAACTAACACAATTTAGATCGAAGGTTTTTGTTGGTTTCTGAAGTGTCAGGGGAGTAAATAATTATGTCTGTCTGGGAGACTTGCAGAAGACATTACAAATATTATATCATTTAAGCCAAACCATAAAAGAGACGAAGTGGTAATGTGAGAGGGGACGTTTTCTAGCTAAAGCGAAGAGCAAATGTGAAGACATAGAGATTTGCAAGAAAAAGAATTGTTAATAACAATGAGTGATGTAGAGCACACTGAGCTTGGAAATCATAATATAACAGGGTGTAGAAGAGGCTGGTTAAGGTCATATTAGAAAGCCCTTTACCATGCTAAAAGATTTACCTTTTATCTTCTTGGAAATTGTGTGCCATCCAAGATTTATCCAAGAGGTGGAATACTCAGAATTATTTTTATAGAAAGAAACCTTCGTGGTGTTTTGAAGCATGGACTAAAAGGATCAATGACAACAATTACTAGAACAAATAGGTTTTATCTTTTTTTCCCCATTCCTGTAAATCACAGTCATCTAGATACATTTCTCAAAATGAAATTTCTGCAGAAAATGTTCTTGATTCAACAGCGATGCCTGCCATATGTGGGGAAGAGCATGGTGCATGAGTACAGGGATTTCAACACATTCATGAAAGGGTGAGGTTTGGGAGGGAGCAGAGCTGACAGCACTGAGACATTTGCGGTGGTGCTGAGTGGAGTGCTTGTAGGAGAGAGATATTTGAGAAATTAACAGCAGTATGACATCTTGAAAAAGATAATGAGGAAACAGCCCTGGCTGGCATAGCTCAGTGGATTGAGCATGGGCTGCAAACCAAAGGGTTGCAGGTTCGATTCCCAGTCAGGGCACATGCCTGGGTTGCAGGCCAGGTCCCCGGTGGGGGCCACTCAAGAGGCAACCACACATTGATGTTTCTCTCCCTCTCTATCTCCCTCTCTTCCCCTCTCTAAAAATAAATAAATAAAATCTTTAAAAAAGATCATTAGGAAATAGCGATAAGCAGTTTTCTTGAGTCTGAAAGAAAATTTGTTCATTTCTATTCTTTGGTTTCAGCACAGATGGGACTGTTAATAAAATAAGGATGAAAAGAAGAGTTGCTTCTGCATTCTCTCTACATTTTGCTCTCTCCAACATCTTTATATTATATTTTATTAACTTATTACTTTTCATTTCCAGATAGCTGTCTTTCTAGAATGCCTACAGCAATTTTCTTTTAGAGGCTCTCCTGAGAAATAGAATATTGTTTGAGAGGAAAGAATATAGAATTTGTAGAATGTAAATAATATATTGCATATATGAATCATAATATTATTCATTAAATCAGCAAATGTTTGTTCAGTAACTCTTTTGAATCATATTGTTTAATTATGAAAATCTGCAAACATTTGTTCACTGACTCTTTATTACCTAGGTACACACTCATTACTCCAAGAGAAAAAAAAGAGAATAGAAAAAGAGGGAGAGTAGTCCTTCCCCTTGAAAATGATGTTTTCTATATTCTCAGAGTAAAATTAACTACTTAGCTACTGTCCCATTCCCATAGCCCCTCAAACCATTCTATTAACCACTATTTGCTCAGAGGAAGGAAGTGGTTCCGTCTAGGGCTAACAGCCAAGAATTCTGCATTCCATTCCATTCATTGCTTCTGTTAGTGATTTATTGAGTAAGAGTAAGTAGCAATTCTGGAGAATTTTCCTTTGTCCTACAAAGTAGGCAATACACTGGAAATTCCATTAATGTGGGCATGGCCTGGGGCATGACAGAGAAATAGGTGGAGACCAGAAATACAACTTCGGCACTTCTCAGGAATGTCCCTGGAGATGGCTCATTACTGAGTAGCTGAGCAGACACATGACTCAGCCAGAGTTTCTGCAACTGGCTGTCTGGGGCAGCTGTCAGTTACGAGAGTGCTGGCAAGAGCTGCAGACCGGCAGTGTTTCCTGGATGTGCGCGAGAAAACCGAGCCTTTTATTCAAATTAGGTCTTTCAAATGGCAACCTGGTTTTACAAACTCACTTGAGATTTTTTTATAAGCACCAGGTATTAAGAAGAGAAGTCTTCTATTTGCTTACAATATTTTTCTCAAATATTATCAGTATATTTGAAACTGGTTTGAAAGTAATTATATTTAATCAGTGGACATCAGAACTCTTTGGAATGGATTCATTAGAAAAATACCTTGCTGTCTACAGTTGGAAAGTGGAAAAGTTCCTTGGCAAGAGATAAATAAGGGATAAACAACCTTTTTTTTTCTTAAGAAAGAAACACTATATTTTAGATGAAGGAAAAGGGAGAAGAAAGACAAGAGAGAGAAGGAAAGCGACCAAATAGCAGTGGACAGTATGAAAGAGACTGTTGAACAGCATGTGTCCAATAAACGGCACTTGTATGATATCAACGGTGTGAATTTTCCTTGCAAATGATATTACACCAGGGTTTTGGTAGTTTGATACTTATTTCAAATTTATATTCACAGTTTCTGATATAAAGAAATTAAAAAAATTCTATTATGTATCATCGTGTTATTCAGAGTCTTATTTCTATGACAGAAACCACAGCTAAGACCAAGTTTGATCATTCTGTTTAACTTTATTGGGCAATAGTTGCATAATCCTCAGCTTTTTTATTTTTTTGGTCGAGACTCATGTGACAGCTTCTTTCTGACTGAAATGAGACAGTAATTTCTTTGCTGTGCCCAATCTGTGCCCTGCCCTTGTTGTACTCCTTATAACAGTGAATTCATATTTATAAATTGAAAGATGACTAGCTTATACTTACAAAGTTAAATTTAAGCCCTCATTAAGGGAGCAGCTGTCCCTAAGTAAGAGAACTGACATTTTCCTCGGGCCAAAAATTCCAGTTCTGCCTAAGACAGTGCCTTGAAATGGGAGTCCCCAAGGAAGTTGCTTTGATCCAGGGACCTCTTAACAGTGTGTCAATGAATTTCCACACACGAACACACTCATTTTTTTCCTTTTGTGTTTAAGACCAAAGACTTCTAGAACAGGCTGTGCCAGAACTCCTAGTCCCAGAACCATTGTTCACAGCCAGCTTAACTATTTCTGGTTTATTAGCCAGGACCAAGTAGAGTGGCCCCAACAAGAGAAAACAGTGAGCAGATGATAAATTTCATGGTAGCGTTGACTCAGTTCCTGAGCAGCATGTAGTGGACAGTGTAGGGGCTCATTGAAGCCACATATGGGTTCTTTTTTACTGTTACGTATAGGGGCAGTGGAGTGTTAATGGTTTCATATGTATTCAACAACCTATCTCCAACCCTTTAACAATGATGGAAAACTGTCAGATTCTATGAAAACCAGCTCTCTTGCCTCCAGTTTTGGGGTACCTCTAAGGCATAGCACATGCCTCAGAGCTCCGTGCAGAATCAGGCTTAAGTTACCTTCGGCAGGACTCAGGCCTAAGAGAGCATCTGCACTGCTGCTTGGCTTTCTTCCCTTCTCTCTCCCATTTCAACACCCTAAGCAGTATCCTCTACGGGCACTTCCTTAATAAATCACTTACACATATGTCCTTGGCTCAGGGTCTGCTTCTTTGGAACCTGACCAAGACAAAGGGAGAGGTGAGTGAAAAGGGTAAAATAGCGAGAATAGGAATCTCTGTGTGTGAAATAAGAAAGTAGATTACCAGAAGCCAGGGTGGGAAAGAGCAAGGTAATCTGGGGAAAAGGACTGCAAGTAGAGTGAAAGAGGGAATCAAAAAGCAACATACTGTAGTCTGGGACCACTATCCAGGAGACCCTCATTTAGGGGTCCTGAAACACTTTGGTTAAACACAAAGCCCTGAAACTCATCCTGACTGGGGATAAATTCCAGCACTGCACTGCATGACTGTGTAACCTTTAGCAAGGTAATTTATTCTCTAAGCCTCTACTTCTCCATTTGTAAAATGAATCTGAGATGTTAACCCTTAGAAATAATTTTACACAGGAAAGGAAGCTTTATACCTAAAGGCATTTATTGCAGCATAATTTAGAGATGTGGTTCCCAAGTGTGGTGACTGTGTTCCCAGAGAATGGGGAAACTTCTAGTTACTAGAAAGCAAAGGCCAAAGATGCTGCTGTGCAGCCCACCATCCATGCAGGAGGCAGCGGCCCTCTTCCACCCTCCACAGATAAATATTTGGACCAAAATGTCAATAGTGCCAAGGTTAAGAAACTTCAAATTACAGCAAAAAAAAGTTCAAATTAAACTAAATATTTTTAAAAATTAAAAGTAGAGATTTGAGTAGGTAAATTATAATGCATTTGTTAGATCATGTGTTATAACTGAAAGTAAATTATTTTTTAAAATTATTCATTGACTCCTACCAAAATATTATAACATAAAAATGTTGAGATGCTGTAAATCACAAATTTTAGTTTATTCACTTAAATCATAATTTTTGAGAGCTACATGCCACGCATTGGATTAGGAAGACTATAGTTGTGCAATAGACACATGTATTGATTTCTATTTGTTGACTTACAAAAATTATTGAATATATTGGGGTGACATTGGTTAATAAAATTATAAATGTTTCAAGTGTAAATTCTATGATACATCACCTGTATATTGTATTGTGTGTTCACCACCTCAAGTTGAGTCTCTTTCCATCAGCATTTATGCCCCCTTTACCTTGCTCTTCCTCTCCCCACCCACTTTCCTTCTAATAATCACCATGCTGTTGTCTGAATCTATGAGTTTTGTTTTGCTTATTTTATTTTATTGTTGTTCAGTTACAGTTGTCACACCTTTTTCCTCATTGCTTTCCCCTGCTCCCTACCCTACTTTCCTTAATTTACATACTAATAAAAGGAAAGGACAATGGAAGATAGATAGATTGATAGAAAGTTATGAAAATATAAGCATAGAGTTAAAAATATAAAATAAGGAGAGTCGCTCACCAACCTGGGGCCGGCCGGGAGTGGCCCGCGGACCCCGGACCCCAGCGCTCCAACGCCGGGCCAGGAGTCCAGCGTGGATTGCGGGAGGCGGAGTCGCCAGCTGCTGAGTTGGGTTAGACGGACGCCAGGCTTGAATAGGAAGAATTTATCAAACAGAAGGGCTGGGGAACCTGCTGGAATGCCAGAGACTGACTCCCAGCCCAGCAGGGCGCGGGGGGAAGGCGCAGTGACTCCAGCCCGGCGGCGCGCTGGAAGGAGAGACTTTGGGCCCAGGTTCCCTGGGAAGAGAGACATTTGGCACCAACCTAAGATAGTGGGCTCTGCTGGACCCAAGTGTCTAGAGGTGGCCACTGAGAGAAGCCATCAGAAGAGAACCAGGACTTTCACATCGAGGATATT